>PVKE010022675.1:0-19113 GCA_004027555.1 Craseonycteris thonglongyai | reverse complement strand
TACAATGTATAAGTGATAGAGAGACTTCTACATAATGTATAAAGGGCAGAGAAAACCCTATACAATGTATAAATGGTAGACAGAACCCTATACAATGTATAAACGGCACAGAGAACCCTGTGCAGTGTATGAATGGCAGAGAGGATTCTGTACAACGTATCAATGGTTCTCTGAGTGACAGCACGTGTGTGACGAGGAAGGACAGGTGTGCCCAGGCCAGGTGGGCAATAAGCAGTGTTAGAAATAGGACGTGGTGGCTGCCGCCGTGATCATGGCCGCGGTGACCCTACCAGGGCTGGGAGGGGACTGTCCAGACGGGCTGGACACGCAAGGAGGGCAGCCTTCAGCCCTCGGCTGCCGTGGACGCTGCACTTTGCCTAGTCCTGCCTCCACCTCCCCGGGCTCGCCCCGGCCCCCGCGTGGCCCCTCACTGCCCAGCGTGAGTGGGCAGTACCGTCTGTGCAGGGGGGTGGCCGTGGCTGGGTCAGAGGACAGGCAGCAGGTCAAGTTCACGGGAAGGACCGTGCCAGGCCCTGGGCAGGAGACGGGCGGGAGAAGGTGCTGAGAGGCTCATTTCCTGGAGAGTCAGGCGGGGACAGCCGGGCTGGAGACAGCGGGCAGCCGCTGACCTGACACTTTGCCCAGGTGCAGGGTGGGGAGCAGGTTTCCACGAAAGCAGGGCGTCTGCGGCTTCGGGGAAGCAGATGGCACCGCCTGGGTTTGGTTGGCACTTGCAGGGCGGCCGGCCCGGCCCTTGGCTGCCCTTGGTCCTCACGTCCACACCTTGGCTGCCGTCAGCAGCACTGCAGGGACACATCGGGGTGCACGTGTCTTTCTGAATTAATACTGCGGGTTTCTTGGGACCAATACCCAGAAAGTGGGGTAACTGGGTCCTTCTCTGTCTCGTGCGATGGACTTTACTTTAAAGTCCACTGTGTCTGGTGGGAGTATTGCGGCCCGCCTTCTTCCTCCTTCATCAGCTACCCTTTTCCATCCCTGTATCTGCAGCCTGTGTGTGTCTTTCGATCGGAAGTGTCTCCTTCAGGCAGCGAACGTGAGGGTCAGCGCCCCGCGTCCTCTGGTTGCAGCATTTACATTTAATTGCTGGTCGGCTTGTAGCGATCGCCCGTTTATTATTCACGCTGTTGATAGTTGATATATTTTTCCTGCTTAGACAAGTCCCTCTCACGTAGCCTGTGACAGGGGCTTGGCGGTGCTTTAATACCTCTGACGTCGCCGTTTTTTGCAATTCTTTCACTCCAGGTGTTCTGTGCATTGACGTCCTTTTAAAACGCGGTGTCCACGGCCGGGGTCACTGGCACCTCGGTCCTCGTCATTAATCGGTTCCGGGAGGCGTGGCGAGAACCACACACACGTCTCCCATCAGGAGTGATGCAAACAGATGTAACGCATTTCCAAAAGAGGAACACGCACATGACCTCGGGAGCTCAGACCGACCGCGGGGGGGTGTGCGTAGGGCAAGAGCCACCACGTGACGAACGTGTGACACACGTGCAACCCTTCGTTCCTGCCGGGGCTGTAGTTCATGCGTCGAGCTCCAAACGCATGGTGAGGTCCGGGACAAAATGCTCACGTCTGAACGCATGAGGATCACATTCGACGAGGTGCAAACCATCCAGGACCCAGGAGTGACTGCACCTTAGATGGCCTGACACAGAATACGGTGACGACTTTGGTGTGAGAGCACCTTAGACTGTCCAGAGGGGGAAGCCGGGAGGGCTCAGCGGGTTGAACGCTCGCTTTGCAGCCCCAGGGACCGAGGATCGAGTCCCGGCCCCGGCCCGTGTGGACCCACGTGCTGAGCTGGGGTGAGCTTCCCATGCAGGAGCCCCCAATTCAGTTCCTGCCCTGCACGGCCCCCGCCCACCTGTGTGGAAGGAAACCATGTCAAAAACGGATGACGTGCAACTATGGAGACGGCTCTGGGCCTCCCCCTTCTCTCTGTCTCTGTCAGAAACAATTAAAAAAATAAATCTTTAGAAGGTCCAGAGACCCATCTGGCCGGTTCCTTGATGTGCGTCTGAGCGCTTCTAGGCTGCGTCATAACTTAGCATCTAAGGTTTCCTTGACTTCACGGGGTCCCGTTACAGTTACAGTGTCACTGGAACGCTCCGTGGACGGGATATCCGTCGTTCCAGGCGCCCGGCCCGCCTGAGAGACGCTGCGGACACGGCGTGCTGACCGTGCGGCCGAGCGCTGGGGCCCCTCCCTACAAGCCTCGGTGTGTTCTGGGGTCCCCAGAGCTTGCGTCCCCGACCCCGTCAGCTCTCTGACCCCCAAGGTCCTTTCTCCCACACTCGGGGCCCCCCGCTCACCTGTACAGGAAGGGGGCCACCGTGGCTGTGACCGGCTGGCTCTGTGGATGGGCCGGGGAGAAGCTGACGGTCCCCGGGGCTGAGGCAGGACCCCAGGGGCCCCAGCCCTGCAGGGGGCTGCTGGCCGGGCAGGGAGTCCCTGAGGCCGTCCCTGCCTCGGGCTCCGCCGGCTTGGGGGCCCCGGGGCGTGTGAGGCTGAGGTCTCTGTGGTCTGGTGGTTGGGTTTCCGCACCGGAACCGCAGCTGGGCCGGTGTGGGCTCCTGCCCCGAGGCTGGCGGACTGGAACCCCTTCCCGGGCCACCTGCTTCCTGCCCTGCGGGACCTGGGTCTCGCCTGCTCTTCTGGGTCCCATCCGGCTGCTCGCGGCTGCTCTGGGGGTCGCCCTGGGGCTGCCCCACGGGGAGCCGGAGAGGCCAGCAGCTCCGTCGTCCGCAGACTCTCCCACGGAACCAGGAGCCGTGGGGCCGCCTCTGGCCCTGGGGGCCTTCGGACAGGGGCCCCTGGGGGTGCCCGCAGCCTTGCTGGGTCTGGGGGAGGCCGCTGGCTGAGGGCTCAGGGCCCGGCCAGCCTGGCGTGGCCGCGGCTGAGGAGAGGCGGCCGGGCTGTGTCTCCGGGTCTGGGAAGCGGCTCGAGGCACCGGAATGGAGGAGGCGTAGGTCAGCCGGCCGGCAGCGTTCACGTCGGCCATGCCGTCCACGGTCAGCGAGGCCCACGGGGCCGACTGCCGTCCTGCGGAGAGAGGAGAGAGGAGACCGTCAGGCACTGTCCCGGCCCTGGGACCCTCGTGTGCAACAGTGGCCTGGGGGGTGGGGGGCCGGGTTCCCGGGCTCCCCGCTGGCTCTGAACAGACCCCGTCCTCTGCTTGGGAAGGTGGCGTGGGGGCCATGTGGGAACGTGGGTGACAGGCCTTGCGACCTTCACGTGTTGGGACACAAGGGCTAAGTCCTCCCTGTGACACTTCCCTGTCCACCGACCGGGACAGCCCCTCGCCCTTCAGATCCCCCCTGGGTCCCCAAGTCTAGAAGGTCTATGGTGCCCCGGCCTCTTCTCTACACCCGCTTTCCACTCATCACATCACCTGTCCCCCTCGGGCGGGGGTCACCTTCCAGATCCCACTGGTACCAAAGGCGGGGCAGCCAATGATGATAATTCCCCCAAGTCGGACACCACAGACCCCCCACGCCTGCTGGTGTCACTCAGAGGTCCTCCTCCCAGACGCCACCTCGTCCGGTGGCTCCACGCTGTCCCCGCTCTCGTCCCCGCTCTCCCCGCAGATCCGAGCTCCCGGGAAGCTGACCTCTGCCCCCACCCCCACCACATTAATGAACAAATGGATCAATCAGCTAATCACCTTCGTGCCAAAGGAAACCCGAAGCAGTTTACAAAGACGCGAGCGTAAGAGAATTTGCACGATCGCTTCCATGATTTTGTTCTGGGAAAGGTCACCATTCAGCAACACAGACAGATCGGTGGGTAGACATGCAGACAAAACAGCCCTTTCCCCGGGCGCTCACACCCACGAGAGAGGCGAGGAGCTAATACCGGGGGACGCAGGGGGCGCGACCACATCGGTCATAAAAAGCAGACACGCACCGAAGCGAAACCCTCGACCCAGAAACTCACGAACTAACGAACACCGTTGGCCAAACCACACCCAGAACAAAAGGCTTTGTTCACGCCGAGGAAGTGTGATCACTGGTCGTCATCAAATCGACCATCTTCTAAAGGGTGTCCCAAAATTCACGCAAGAAGTCATTTTGATAGAAAACACAGGCTTATAATTAAAAATTGTCAATTTTCATGGCTCAACCATGAAAACGCGTTGTTCTTTCATGGAGCGGCTCCGTTTTTAATAACCCTGAACTGTCAGCGGTCACGCTGCCTTTTTTTTCCGTTGGCAACACTTTACCGCACACATGACACAAAATTCAAATCTTGCGTGAATTTTGGGACACCCTTAGAAAACTAGCATCCGGGGGGTGTGGGTGGAGATGGAAACCAAGGACCCCCAGACAGAGAACAGACCACCCGGTGCAGCTGGTCCACCTGCAAAAGGAGGGCTATGCACCCGCCTCCTCCCCGCTAACTGGCCCTTGAGTGACTGATGCAACATTTGGAGGAACAGAGACCCCATGCTCTCATCGCCCCCACACAGTGTGTTCAGGGCTCCGCGACCAGCTGCCTCCAGCGGCCCCAGACCTATGGGGCCGGGGCTCCTTCCGCCCCATCCATGCATGCCCCACCCTGCCCACCCAGGGCCCCCTGCCCTGTCCCCAGACCCCCCAGCATGCCCGCTGTGAGAATCACTAGATTCTTCACGGGCAGATAAACTCCAGAACCTGCAGTCAGGGGGGAAACGGGGCATCTCTCAGGCACAAAGAGAGCCTCAGGCTGCAGCCTCGCCTCAGGCCCCAGTGACAGACTCCCTCCCCAGCAGAGGGGACAGCAGGTTGGCTGTCACCCTCCTTCTGTCTGGTCCCCCTACCCACAGTCAGTTACCTGCACCCCTGACAATGCCGAGCGGGACCGGGTTCGAGCGCTGACCTGCTCAGCGGCTGCCGACCTCGGTCACCTGCATGGGGGCCCCGTGCCGAGCAGCTGAACTGACCATGTCACCCCTGCACGTCTGCCAGGTCAGTGTTCTTGCACCGCCCCCCACCCGCTCTTGTACCCCGAGTGTGCACCCACTCGCCCGCCCTCCCGGGTTGGCGTCTGCATTTTTATTTTTAAGATTTACCGGTATTTTATTGTTTTTGACAGAGAGAGAGAGACAGAGAGAAGGGGGAGGGCCAGAGCCATCTCCATGGTTGCACATCACCCGTTTTCCACATGGTCTCGCTCCACACAGGTGGGCAGGGGCCGTGCAGGGCGGGAACTGGGCTGGGGGCTTCCTGCATGGAAGACAAGCCCCCTCGAGCCAGGGGCCGAACCAGGGGGGCGAGAGCTGAACTGGGGGCTCCCGCATGGGAAGCTCACCCCAGTTCAGCACACAGGGCCACACGGGCCGGGACCGGGATTCGATCCCCAGTCCCCAGGGCTGCAAGGCGAGCGCTTAGCCGGCTGAGCCCTCCTGGCTTCCCAGGCCCGACCCGTCTTTCGCGGCTGTTGCTGAAGCAGCAAGGCCCTGTTCTAAGTGCTGCTCCCTCCGTCCCTTGCAAGGGGCCCATGAGCTGGTGCCGTGATTGTCATGCCCATGTCACAGGCAAGGACTGTGGGGGGCACACAGAGGGGCTAGGAAGGTGCTCACGGTCCCAGGGCTGGGCCGGGGTGTGGGTGCACTCGGCTGGCAGCGCTGGCTGCTCGCCCTCCAGCCCCCACCCGGGCCTCCCGACCCCCTTCCGGCCGCGGCCCCTTCGGGCTCCGAGCCCGAGCGCGTGCGGAGCCTGCAGGCGTCCCTGCAGCTCAGCTCAGACTAGAGCGCTCAGCGGGCGTGGCGGGGGCGTGGCCTGGCGGGGGTGTGGCCCGGAGGGGCGTGGCGGGGGCGTGGCCCGGAGGGGCGTGGCGGGGCCCGGAGGGGCGTGGCGGGCCCGGAGGGGCGTGGCGGGGCGTGGCCCGCAGGGCTGCTGGGCGGCTGTCGTGGTGCTGATAGGACAGCTCCCCGCAGCGGCGTCTTAAAGGGGCCGCGTCGTGCGCGACCAGGCGGTGGGGGGCTGGGGGCGGAGGCGCGTCTCCAAGTCAGAACAAGGTGCCCGCAGCATCAAGAGACCGGGTGTGCTCTTTAAACATTTAAGAAAAAGACGACGACGAGACATAAAAGCGGACAGTCTGGGAGGTGGCCCTGGGGGGCTGAGGAAGGCCCATCATGTCTTCTCTGGTCCTGGTTCCCCAGCTGTGATGGAGAAACGGGACCCTGTGGGGTCTCAGGACCGGGGTGAGGAAATCAGGGGGGTCGCATGTGCCCCGACGTGGTGTCCCGGACTCCACTGGGTTCCGGCACGGCGCAGTGGGCTGCGGTGGGCAAGAGCCGCGGTCCCCAGTCAGGGCCACCCGGGCACCCCCGTGCCCCCCGTGCAAACCTGGCTGCTCCCCAGCTGTGGTCCGAGCCGGCGACTTAACCCCCGTGGCCTGTTTCCTGGTCTGTGAAGCGGGACGATAATGACACCTCCTTCCCGCGTTGTGACCATTGAGCGAGCACGAGGAATACCGTGAACAAAGGCCACACGGACGACTAGGTCACAGGCCGTGAGCACAGGGCTCTTCTCCGTCCTCTGTTCCACCCACACTTCCCGCCGGCGCCTTTTTTTTAAGATTTATTTTGCTTTTGACAGAGAGAGACAGAGACAGAGAGAAGGGGGAGGGCCCAGAGCCGTCTCCACAGCTGCACGTCGTCCGTTGTGACCTGGTTTCCTGCCACACGGGTGGGTGGGGGCCGCAGCAAGCCCGCGGGGGCCTCTCGGCGGTGCCTGGGCAGAGGGACAGCATGTGCAGCCAGCTGTGCGGTCCCGTCAGGGTGGGCGTGGGCACTGGCAGGACCCAGGACCCGGGGGTGGCCCGGGCCTGCCAGTGGACGCGTCTCCCCAGCGCCCGCCTGCCTGGCTCCCGGCTCAGAATGGGGGTCAGGCCTGCCCACGGGGGTGGGGCGCTGTCCTGCCAGGGCCCAGGGCTCGGCCAGCACCCTGAGCCGCTCGCCGGCCCCGCAGCAGCGTGAGGAGGAGGGCACCGGCCAGGAGCGCTCAGGGGACAGCAAAGAGGTCAGTTCGCTGGCGCCGATGGAGTGACCGGTGCCGAGCTGCCACCTGCCGCTGCCCAGACCCGCATTTCCCCAGCAGCTCCATCGCTCTGCTTGCCAAAGCCTGTCCCCAGCCGGTGCCCATTCTGGCTGCGCCCAGGTGGACGGGCGGGATGGGGGTGACCTCGAACAACCTACATAGGACACAGCCCTCCGGCCCTTCTCTCAGAATCGCTCCCCGGTTCTGCGGGCTGGGAGCTCTTCCCAGCGTCTACCTGCCGTTCTTCCTGCTAAGGCTTCCTGCTTCTCCGTTTTTGAGGGTCACTCCTCCCAGCCTCCGGCCTCTGGAAGACAAGTGGGTGCTGAGCTCGGGGAGGGGGTCCCAGAGCCGCCTGGGGACGGACGGGCGTCACACCAGCGAGCTGCCATTTCCCACCGATTTCATCCGCGGAAACGGCCCAGCTGCCGGCCCCCAAGGTTCCTTGTCAATTAGCCAAGAGACACGATGGACGGTTCGTGAAAATCCATGGTGTGAAACCTCCCCTCCCATCGCAGGGGGCTGAGCGGCCCCGCCGGGCGGGGGGTGGTCGTGGGGGCACATGTGGCCCCTCTCTGCCAGGAGCCCCCCAGCTCCGGCCCCTCTGGGAGCTCCCAGCACGGGGCAGGTCCTCCTGGGGTCCTCAGTCACCAGGGTCCAAGGCCCACGGGGCTCCCCATCTCCCTCATCCCTTCCTTGGGGCCGGTGTTGGTTCCTAGAGGTCTGGCTTCACGGGCGAGAGCTGAGACTCCAGATGGGCTGCCGGGTGTGGGAAGGCGGGAGTGTGTGCACCCTTGGGGGGCGGGGGGCACATCGCAGGGAGAGAAACCGGAGCCGGCGTGGACCCCCCGGCTGCTGGCCAGGGGCCGGGTTTCCCAGCAGGACTGTCGGCTCCAGCTTCCCACACGGTGCTGTTTCTCTCCCTCCACCCGCCGCCCCCAGCGCTTTCCCTGCGTGGATGGGTTTTCCAGCAGCGATGGCGGGGCCTCATCCAGGCCCCAAAGCCGGGCGGGGAGCAGTTGGGGGGCTGGGACCAGGGCCTGCACCCCACGTCTGGCGTTTGGAAAGGGCTGGGTTGGCCGTGTCCCGGCAAAGCCATCGGTGAGACTGGGCTGCTGAGTTCCGTCAGCAGCAGGTGGGGCTGCAGTGTGAGCCTCCCTCCCCCAGAGACCTCAGAATATGGGGGAGGGGGCTGGGGGGCAGGGGACGGGGCTGGGGGGCCCGGCGGCAGGTCCTGGCCACCCCCCTCGTCCGCAGCGCATTTGTGTGGGAGCCACGCACAAGAGAGGCCGCCCGCCCACAGCCCCGGTGCCCGGCTGCAGGGGCGACCCCCGCCCACTGACCCCAGCCTCAGAGAAAGGGTCCCGGCAGCCCCGAGGGGGGCAGGCGAGCCCTTGGGGACCTGCCTCACTGCCAACAGGAGCAGCCGCCCCAGGTCCCGGGGCTGTGACCTGTCCCCTCAGCTGGAAGCGGTGACCAGGCCGAGCGACCAGGGCGGCCCAAGCTGCGATGGCACCCAGTGGCCTTTGCTCATGGAGACCACAAGGTGCCCGTGGAGCCGAAAGGGGAGCACAGGGGTGTCACTGAGGCACTGGGCCCCCCGGGAACCTCACAAGGTCCTGGAGCCCGGAGTCCCCTGTCCGCCACCCCCGTCCTCCGCCTGAAACCTCCACCAGCAGCCGCTTGCTTCAGTCTCGGCCCCCCTACGGCGTCCACAGACCAGCCCCTCACCCTGGGCCCCCCTGAAGTGACCCACGTGGGGCCCAGCCCCCCTCGATCCAAACAACACGCCAGGGGCTCCCGTCCTTGGTCTCTGCACCAAGGAGTCCACGTCCCTCCACGCAGCACGCCGGCCGCCTGGCCGTCCCGTGAGGTTTGGTTGTGACACACTCGGGATGGGGACACGGAGCACGTTGCTGTCAGAAACTGCAGCCACGTCCTGAGCTACGGGGTCCCCCCTGCTCCCCCTCCACCCAGCTCTGCTGCTCCCCTTCTGGCCGCATGCGTTGTCATGGAGACCCTGACGCAAGGCAGCCTGTTGCCTGGCAACAGGATGCAGAGGCCCCGGATTGGCTGCTGGGGTGTAAAGCGGCAGCAGGGAGGATGGGGAGCAGGTGGGAAAAGAGAGAAACACCCCAGAGGGGACACGGAGGTCCTGAGGGGGCCGGGTGGGGAGAAAGGACCGGAAACCAGAGGAGCGAGCGCCCTGGGGCTGGGCCGGTGCCGCCCTCAGTGAAAACGAGGAAGCAAAGCAAACACGCGGCAGTGTTTCCATAGCTGTGTTTACGCTGCAGTGGGGGGCTCGGCCATTTAGCGGAAAAGGTTCCTAAATATCGGGGTGGGGAGACCCCGGGGCCCGGCGGGAAGGCCGGGGCTCCGTCAGCCGTGGGCTTGAACCTCCACGTGCGCGTCCCTAGGCCTGTGACCCCGCCCAAGGACACGACCTCTAGAAGCCTCAGTCTCCCCAGGCCTGTGACCCCGCCCAAGGACGCGACCTCTGGAAGCCTCAGTCTCCCCGTCTGGGAGGCGGGGAGGGCGCCCTGCGGCTCCCGGGGCTGCCAGCGGAATGAAGGGGGTGAGTCGCGTGAGCGTGGGCAGCGGGGGCTCCGGGAGAGGCCGCTGGGCCTGGGAAGGGCCACCAGCCTAGAGCCCCTCTGAGCCCCCAAACCCTTTCCCCAGGGGCTCAGGAGGCTGCAGGGCTCCAAGCAATTTCATGGTCAAAAAGGGGATTCAGAGGAGGACCCGCGGAAGCTTCAAGATCACAGACATGGGGGAGCCGGGGTGGCTCAGTGGGTTAAGCGCTCACTTTGCAGCCCCAGGGACCGAGGATCGAGTCCCGGCCCCGGCCCGTGTGGACCCACATGCTGAACTGGGGTGAGCTTCCCATGCGGGGGCCCCCCAGCCCAGTTCCCGCCCTGCACGGCCCCCGTGTGGAACGAAACCATGTGGAAAACGGATGACGTGCAACTATGGAGACGGCTCTGGGCCCTCCCCCTGCTCTCTGTCTCTGTCTGTTTTTCTCTGTCAAAAACAATGAAATAAAACTTTAAAAAAAAAAGAACACAGCCGTGCTCGGGTCTGAAGGCGTCCCGGGCTTTCTCTCCTGCGGGAAGCGTGTGGGGGGCGTGACGGGCCAGCTGGACACTGAGGGGGTGCAGCCCCCCAACACGCCAGGCACACGCTCATTGTTTGCATCGGGTCGTTTCCGCTTTGGACCCAGAGGTGGGCTTTGGCAACACGGCTCCTTCCGGCAGGTGGGGGACAGTGCAGGGGAGATGGACACAGGGCAGAGGAGGAAACAGCTACAGCCGCCAGGAAGCCGCCCACCCAACAGGAAGCAGGTGGGAGGCGGGGCGGAGCTTCCTGAGTGGGCGGAGCTCAGGTCTCAGCACGTGGCTGGGGCCCTGGGGACACGGTGGGGGGGGACACAGACCCCCCAGACACTCCCCGGTATCGGCAGAGACGCCCTCACAGGAACCTCCACGCGGCTGCAAACGGGCTTCAGTCCAACCATGTCCTCTCCCGGGGACGAGAATGAGGACGTCTGCCTCCCCAGTTCCCAGCCCAGGGACTGGCCGGGGCCCACGGCTCCTACCGTTCTCTTTGGTCACATTTGACTTCCCTCCAGCGAGTGCGTCCCTGGGGCGGGGGCCCGAGGGCAGGCCAGACAGGCCGGCAGTCTCTGCTCAGCCCCCCACGTTCAGGGACCCCAGGGGCAGGGTCTCAACGCCGGGGGGTAGGGGTCCTCATGCCACACAGGTTTGCTGATGGCAGGTGGGGGCACACGTGGGGGGCAGAGGGGCGGTTGCCAGGCAGGGTCTTAGACACCACACGGGGGGGCAGCTCCCACCCCTGGGCCTCGTCCCCTCCCCAGGGCTCTGCCACCGCTGCCCCAGGTGCTGGGCGGTTTGCTGGGTCAGGGGGTGGCCCTTCTCTCTGGGCTGATGAGGGGACCTGTGGGGATGGGCTCCCGGGGACGGTCACTGTCGGTTTGGGGCCACATCCCTTCCACCCGCCTCCCTGTGACGCAGGTTTCTCACTTTCCTGGGGCTGCGGGGAGGGCGGGGGGCTGAGGAGGAGCAGATGCTTTGGGAGGGAGAGAGATTCTGGGCCAACCATGTCCCACCCGGGGCGGGGCCCAGGGCACGCTGCCGAGCGGCCTAGATCTGCATAGATCTGCATAGATCTGCATACATTTGCATGTGCCTGTCTTGCAGGGTCGCCCTGGCTCCCCGCCCCCGCCCTCCTTATGCCAGGTCAGCTGCACCACCGACCCCTGCGCCTGGCTGCGGTCACACTACTGCAACAGCCCTGAGCTTCCGGCCGGACTCAGGTTGTGCCCACGGCTCTCACACCCACCCCCTCCTGGGAAAGCAGCCTGGGGCACACACCTCCTTGTCAGCCACCCCTGTCACCTACTGCCGGGGGGTGACAACCACTGCAGCCTCCCTCCCCTGCCCCCACGGTGCTGGGAGCCAGAGGCTCAGGGCTGGCCCAGGAGAGGAACTAGAGGGGCCGCTCAGCCCCCACCCCGGGGGTCTCAGTGCGTTCTCGTCAGAGGAGCCGTGCTGAGGACAAAGGACAAGGGTCGGCGGGGCAGTGCCCAGGATGCGGGGTGTGCGGGGCAGGTGCAGCCCTTATGAGGACACGCCGTGTTGGAGGTGGTTCCTGGCTGGGCTGCAGTTCAGCATGTGGGTTTGCACGAGCCAGGGCTGGGATTCCATCCCTTATAGTTGTAAGGAAGCACTCAATGGGCTGAGCTATCCTGGTATCTCAAATGTGCACCAATAAAGGAATTGAAATTATACTAAGTGTGTTATCGGACTACCGTGAAATCAAACTAGAAATCAGTAACAAAAGGTTAACAGGAAACTCCAAAACACTTGGAAACGAAACACCGCACTTTTAAATAACCCAAGAGTCAAGAGGAACTCATGGGAAATGAAAAAAATACATTGAACTGAATAAAAATGAAAATACAACACATCAAACTTTGTGGGGCAGCCAAAGCAGCACTAAGAGGAATACTTGTAGCACTTAAACGCTCATGTCAGGAAAGATGTAACGTCACAAATCAATCATCTAAGCTCCCATCTCAAGAATCTAGGGAACAGCAAAATAAGCCCAAGGCACATACAAGAAAGGAAATAATAAAGATAAGAACAACCATCAATGGAATGGAAAACAGAAAAACAATAACCAGGGGAAGCCGGGATGGCTCAGCGCGTTAAACGCTCACTTTGAAGCCCCAGGGGCCAAGGATTGAGTCCCGGCCCCGGCCCATGTGGACCCACGTGCTGAACTGGGGTGAGCTTCCCATGCAGTTCCTGCCCTGTGGGACCCCCGCCCACCCGTGTGGAAGGAAACCATGTGGAAAACTGATGATGGACAACTATGGAGACGGCTCTGGGCCCTCCCCGTTCTCTCTGTCTCTGTCAAAAGCAATAAAATAAATCTTAAAAAAAAAAAAGAAGAAAAGCAATAATCATGTAACAAAAAACTCATTTTTAGACCAATAAAACTGACCAACCTCTAGCAAGACTGACAAAGAAAAGAGACAGAAAACATGAACTACCAGTATCAGGAATCAAACAGATGATCACTTCAGACCCTGCAAACATCAAAAGAATAATAAGGAAATGCTATGAACAATTTTACACAAATAAATCTGACTACTTAGACACAATGAACCAACTCCCCGGCTGGGGAGCAGGCGTCTGGGGGCCGGGTGGGCGCCGGCCGGCCGTGCGAAGCCTCAAGCGAAGCCCGGGCCCTGCCAAGGCCGCTGTCTGCACACACGGCCGGTCCTTACTGAGGCACAGGCAGCCCCCCAAGTCCTGAATGAAGAGTGAACCCCAAGAACCTCGACAGGCCAACACACCCCTGACCCAGCCCTGCGCTGGAGCCCGGAGGGCCCCGTCAGAGAGGACACGGCGGCCTGTGACAACGGCGTCCGGCCCCGGCGGGCAGGGCGGGTGTTGGTCAGGCAGGAAGTGGGGGCTGGGAGGGCGTGTGGAGTCCGTTTCCAACCACCACCCGGGTCCAGATCCTAATCAGAGTCCCGTGGGGGGCAGCTGGGCATCTCCCCTCGTCCGGTGGCCGCGGGGGCCGCTTCCAGCGACGGCCCCGCCCTGTGGACTGGGGGAGATAAGAGCGGGGGGCCCATCCCGGGCCGAGCCCGTGAGGGTGATGCCGACAGTGCTCTGGGGGCACGGAAACCGCCAAGGTCGTGTCAGGCAGAACTGCGCCGTCGCACGCACAGCGCGGCTCACGGTTTTCTTTCCCCGCGACGCGCTCGGCGATGCAGGGGGAACATGTTCAAATTCACGGGAGAAAAGGAACCACGGGTGGGGGATCCGTGGGCCACACAGTCGTCCCCTGAGGGCAGAGGAGGTCCCTGTGGGAGGGGCGGCCCGAGCTGGGGGCCAGGAGACGGTTCCCGGGCAGGAGGGACCTTGGGGTGCAGAGCTGGGGGGGCAGGGGAGGGGTGCCGCGCTCAGTACAGAGCCTTCTGGGGGGTGCACCTCACGCACGCCTCCCCAGGGAGCTGCCCGGGCCCCTCCCGGGACCACGAGGCGTGTGTGTGAGGTGGGGGGTGCGGGCCGTGGGGCAGAGCCCGGGTCGGGGGGAAGGTGGAGCAGCCAGGAGCTGCCGGAAGGGCCCGGAACGCCCGAGGACGGCTGTGTTCCAAATCCAGAGAAGTCTGACAAGTCTGAGAGGTGCTGATGGGCACGGGGGGGAGGGGAGAAGGGGGGGTTCATTTGAGGCTCAGGTCAGAGAAGGGGGGCTGGAGGGCGTCTGGCACCTGCCTGATGTGATCAACGCTGGCCCGAAGCTACAAGGCCCCTCAAGGTCAAACCCACCTCATCCTGCGTCCCACAGCGGGGGGTCTCAGTGTCCACCAGAGAGACCTCTGTGTGTGCGTGAGTGTGCATGAGTGTGCGTGTGTGCACGTGAGAGGGAGCATTGTGTGCACATGTGCGTGAGCGTGCATATCTGTGCACATGTGCATGAGAGGGTGTGCATGCCCACATGTGCGCACACATGCACACGTGACAGCATGTTGCACGTGTGGTGCTGCACATGTGCATGCATGTGAGTGTGTGCACATACACGTGTTATAGTGTATGCATGCGTGTGAGTGTATGTGTGGGCATGTGTGCACATGCATGTGAGTGTGTGCACGTGTGGGAGTGTGAGCATGTGTGTGTGTGTCAGTCTGCATGTGTGTGTGCGCGCGTGTGTGTGTGTGTGTGAGCCCGTTCGTTATGCCCACGTCTTAGGGCCCCAGCTATGAAAATGATTGTGAAACGCTTTGTAAATTGTGTGGCTGCCTCACAAGGAGGGTGATTCTTTGGCGGGGACGGGGGCTCGGGCCCCGTGGGGCCGCTGGAAACTGCCTGGAAAGAAGGGCCCTTCTGTTCCCTTGTGATCGCGGCGAATGCTCGTCCCTGGGAGGCCCCGTGCCCGCCATGGGCAGCCGTGCTCCCGGGGCACAGAGACAGCGTGTGTATCCTCGTCCCGGGCTTAGAGCTGCCAGGTCAGCGCTGGCTTCTCTGCCCGCGGAGGGCACGTGACTGAGGGCCTTGCTGTTCCCCAGGCCAACAAACACCACAGACGGGAGCTTCCGCTCCTCCCGCCGGCCTCACCCCACCTCAGCCTGGCACCCCCAGCTCCAGCGAGGAGGTGCCCCCCCTCTGCCTGCGGGGTTCCCAGTGCCCCCTGCTTAGCACAACGAGTTCCGCCCCCCAGAGGGAGGCCTTGGGGCCCACCAAGCACGCGGCAGCCTTGACAATGTGACCCCACAATGGCACTTACGGCCGGAGTGCCCGGGCATAGGCGCCTCCCATCCGATGGGGAGACAGCCCCCAACACCCAGAGAGCCCCCAGTCTGATGCACCTCATGGAGGCCCAGGACACCCTCCAGTAAATCCCAGCCGATGGGGGACAGAGTGTGGCCCGAAGGGGCTGAGGGGACATGGCTTCTGTCTCTGGGGAGCTTCCTAACGTCTGGGGGAAAAGGACAGATGCCGGAACCTTCCCGAGGGCCCACCCTGTGCCACCCACGCCGCAGGGTCGGGCTCAGTCACCGTAATGACCCCGTGGGCGGTGACCCGGACCCAGGCCCCGACTGCACACGCAAGCACCCCACTTTCATCTGCACCCTGCTTCTGCATGCACCCTGCTTCCACCTGCACCCCATTTCTGCCTGTACCCTGCTGCTTCCATCTGCACCCTGTTTCTGCCTATACCCCACTTCTGTCCGCACCCCACTGTCTGGCACCCCGCTTCTGTCCGGCGCCATGTGCTGCTCACCTCCTGCCCCCCGTGGGCTGGGGGCTGCGGCTCTTCAGGGTTCACAGGCCGCCACCCCACGGAGCGCACACACCACCATGACTGACTGGCTCCCTGACGACAATGCCCACGTCCCGCTGTCCCCTGAGAGCCCAGCCACCACGCAAGCCCCGGGGCCCCTGCCGTGGGGTGGCAGCCGGAGAGAGTTCCGGGGGCCACGGCCCCGTCCCGGGTGGGCACGATCGGGCCCCTGAATGACCGTCCTGCTGGGGACCCGTGGCCGGGAGGGAGCCCCGGGCCAGCCCGTGGGGTGGACAGGGACACATGGGAAACGTGTTCCCGCCCCTGCTCTGGCCTTGGGTCCCTGAGCCGCAGCCCTGAGGGGACACGTCACAGGACGGGGGCCCTGGGAGAGGCAGGTGGGCACCCCCGGGCACCCCAGCTCCCCAGGAGGGTGGGGGCCGCCGGCTTCTGCTGGGCAATGCCGCCCTCTGGTGGCGGCAACGAGACGGTGCGGGGCACGCAGACAAAGGGGAACCGGCTCCCTTTCCCAGAATCCCCGTCCCGCCTCCGTGGGCTCCGTGGGGCTCCGTGGGCTCCGTGGGGCTCCGTGGGGCTCCGTGGGGCTCCGTGGGCTCCGTGGGGCTCCGTGGGGCTCCGTGGGCTCCGTGGGGCTCCGTGGGGCTCCGTGGGCTCCGTGGGGCTCCGTGGGGCTCCGTGGGGCTCCGTGGGCTGGGTGGTGGCCCGTGGCTGTCCCAAGACACCCGGTTCCAGAGGCTCCTCAACGAAACCCCCCGAGAGAGAGGCGGCCAGCTCCTGCCACGGTCCTGAGAGGCCAGCCTGCCCGCTGTCCCCGGGCCCTGCTGGGTGCCTCCAGGGTCCAGCCCTCTGGGGCCACGTCCCCGCTGCGTCCCGGGGACGGGGGTGGTGGCACCTTGCCCCTCCAGGGCCGCGTCCCCGCTGCGTCCCGGGGACGGGGGTGGTGGCACCTTGCCCCTCCAGGGCCGCGTCCCCGCTGCGTCCCGGGGACAGGGGTGGTGGCATCTTGCCCCTCCAGGGCCGCGTCCCCGCTGCGTCCCGGGGACAGGGGTGGTGGCACCTTGCCCCTCCAGGGCCGCGTCCCTGCTGCGTCCCGGGGACGGGGGTGGTGGCATCTTGCCCCTCCAGGGCCGCGTCCCCGCTGCGTCCCGGGGACAGGGGTGGTGGCACCTTGCCCCTCCAGGGCCGCGTCCCCGCTGCGTCCCGGGGACGGGGGTGGTGGCATCTTGCCCCTCCGGGGACGGGGGTGGTGGCACCTTGCCCCTCCAGGGCCGCGTCCCCGCTGCGTCCCGGGGACAGGGGTGGTGGCACCTTGCCCCTCCGGGGCCGCGTCCCCGCTGCGTCCCGGGGACGGGGGTGGTGGCATCTTGCCCCTCCGGGGCCGCGTCCCCGCAGCAGCCCCAGGTCGACCGGTCCCCACGCTCAGGCACGGAGGGGGCTCCCCATCGCGCAAAGTCGTAGGACAGGCAGAGGCGCGGGTGCCGGCCGGACCCTCCTCAGCCGCATTCTCCCCCCAGCCGGCTGCCGGGTGCCAGGCCTCCCCCTTCCTGCCCCCGAGCCCCTCACAGGGGCTCCACCCACCCGGGACCCTGGCTGCGTGGGGCCCAGGCCGCTGCCCCTTCACTGTCCTCCAGGGAACCCCAGGCCCCACCCACGTGCAGCTGCGGCCCCGTCCCTGGTCATTCCTTCCACTAATATTGGGACCAACCCGCAGGGGACACATCCCATCGTGACCGAGAAGGGCCGGGCCCCAGGCAGCCACGCTGGGCTCTCGACGGCTCCTGCTCCCGGTCCGTGTGGCCCGAGCAAGGTGGGCCTCAGTTTACCCAGCTGAGCAGAGAGAGGTGCTGGCGTGGGGGTGATGGCTGAGCCGGGGGCCAGGGGCTCCTCAAGGACTCACGCTGCCCACGCAGTGATCTCCGGTGTCAGCGAGCGGCCCCGGGGGCCTGGCCCCGAGTCTGGGCACAGACGAGGCTGCTCCGGGGCAGCAGGGGTGGGGGACCAGCCCCCCACACGCACCCTCTGTGCCGAGTCCGGTCCCCTCAGCCCAGCGGCAGCCACGTGCAGAAGCCGTGCGGCCCCTTCAGCGGGGCCAATGCCCTCCTGTCCCCACACGGCCCTGAGCCGCAGCCTCTGCACTTCCTACGACCGCACGGAATTGTCACCGCGCTTCGCAACGGACCTTCCGGTCACCTAGCACGGTCCCCGGCTGGGACACGTGTTCAGGGAGTGAACGAACGAACGATGAATGAATGAACGAATGGATCTGTGGGTTAACGAACGTGACACTTGGAATCCGCTCTCTTGACCGAAAGGCCGCGTCCCTGCCCGGAACCCCCCTGGGCCTTTGTCCCAGGTTCCTGAGGGGCAGGTCCCTGGAGCCCCGCCTGGCTCCCCACCCCCACGTGCCCGCTCCCCTTCTTGGCGTCTCTCCCGGAAGCGCCTTCTTCCTGCCCCTCGGGCGGCTGCTTCCTGCACAGGAAATGCTGCTGAGCACAGGCTGGTGCCCAGGGCTGCACGGGGACTTTCTGGGGTCCCAGCCACCGGAGGAAGGACACTGGGGACCCAGATGAGGGGCAGGGCCGCGAGGAAGCGCCTCCCACCGCCCCCTTGCCGGACAGTGACCCCTGCTCTCCCAGGACCCCGGACTCGAACCCTTGACCCTCAGAGCCGGAAGGAAGTGCAGGGTCCCAGCTGGAGAAGAGCTTAGAGACCAAGCGGATGAAGACGTGGAGATCTGAACAAGGCCCCCCGGGAAGCGAAAGGCAGGTCCCCAAGCCCAGGACACGGTGCCCCACACGCCGCGGCGGTGACGGGAGCCCCACGCACGGTCTCGTTTGATGCCGTGAGGCACGTGCATGCCGGGGGGGGGTGAATTGTGTGACCAAATAAGATAGAATGTGGCCCCATTGATTTAGAAGCAGGGTCACGGCAGGTGTCACCAGGTGAGATAAGGGGGGAAGAGGACGGGCCTCCCAAGCGGGGTCCCCGTGGGCAGAGGGAAGTGTGGACGCAGATGCACACAGAGGAGGGTGGGCTGAGCACCCCGGGGAGAGCCCTGGATGGTGCAGGGGCCCCCCTTTTATAGGACCCCCCTCGGCCGGAGGAAGTGGCACAGGGACAAAGACGGTGACACTGCGGACGGCAGACTTCCAGCTCACAGACCTCCCCCAACCCTGCAGACTCCCCCCTGACATTGGGGAGACGTGGAGCAAACACAGCACCCGAGGGTCCCCCCAAACGGACTGCCCTGCGTTCCGACCTCGGAATCCAGTAGCAGGAACCAGCCGGCTCGCTCGGCGTGAATGGACCTCAGAGACGGTGTGAGCGCCAGACGCCGGACACGCACGGCACCATCTGCGTCCAGAAGTCCCAGCACAGGCACCGCGAGTCCACGTGACAAAGCCAGTGACGCGGTGCTAGGGGCAGGTGACTGGCTGCAAGGGACAAGAGGACGCTGGGCTGCTGGGCACGTTCTGTCTGGATGGGGTGTGGGTCAGGGAGGGGGGTGTCAACTACTCAATTAAGACACAGAAAAGGAACAGGAAAGACCCCCACTCCCTTCAGGCACACAGTGGGGGCTGCTATGGAAAGCGCACAGTGGGGGCTGCTATGGAAGGCGCACAGTGGGGGCTGCTATGGGAGGCGCACAGTGGGGGCTGTTATAGAAGGTGCACAGTGGGGGCCGCTATGGAAGGCGCACAGTGGGGGCTGTTATAGAAGGTGCACAGTGGGG
>PVKE010022674.1:0-25358 GCA_004027555.1 Craseonycteris thonglongyai | reverse complement strand
CTCATCAAATTTAACAATAAATTAAAAAAAAAAAAAAAAGAGGACTTTCAGAACTACTTCAGAAAGTGGCAAAAATAATGGATAAGTGTGTTTGAGGGGAATGTATTTTGAGGGGGATTAATGTTAATATGTCTTTTACTGTAATAACTTTCTATTTAAATATTCACAATATTTTTTTATCACACCTCATATAATACTAGTTCTTTTACTAACTCTGTCCTACACAGCTAATAAAGAAGTATTCAGGCTAATTCCATTATTTTTTAAATTAGTAATTAGTAAACTGGTGTCCTCAAATTGCACATTTTTTCAGAGAGATATACATTATAATGCTAATTTTGTAACCTCTTACTTCGGTCATTTTCAGTCTTATAATCTGCTGTTTAGGGAATATTAACACCTTACAGGATAGTCTGAGGACAAAATAAGACAATAGGTAAAAGTGATTACTATTACATTTCTAGTTTCTTGGAGAATCCCTATCACACACGCACACAAGATAAATAAAGACAGGAAACACTTTTTTACTTTATACACAGGGAATTCTTAATAATTATAAAAAATATTTTTTCTCTGGTTGAAAAATGAAGTAGCCATACAATTTTCTTAAATATGTTTGAAACATCTTTTAACATATTAAACCCATTTTTGTTTGAAATGTGGGCATTTCTGCTAACAAACATATATATGAAATTATATGGTACAAGATCACCATCTAAGTCTAATATTTTACTAGCATGAATTTGGATATCATGATTTACAAATTAAGAGTGTTTATGCATATTATTTTCTCAGAAGTTATATGTCTAACAATTAGTTTAAATCTTTTTTTTTTTTTTTACACGTTGCTACTTATGTTCTTTTCAAATAATAAATTAAGGTTTTTATTTGTTTGTTTTTTATAAACATTTATCTTAGTTAAACAAAGTTAATTAGTAAAATAAAAAATAAATACTTTATTTAAAAATTACAGTACATATTTGGGGGATGCCAGGATAGCTTCACAGGTTGAGCGCTTGCTTTGCAACCACGAGGTCTGGAGATCAAATCCCAGCCCTGGTCAGTGCAAACCCAAGTACTGAACTGCTGTACAAGTCGAAACTGCCAGAATGGCTTATTGGTGAGGATTCTGGCGTCCTGTTCGGGAGGCCCCAGTTCAGTTCCTGTCCCACATCCACCTGTGTGGACTGAAACCATGTCACAACTAATAATGTACAACTATGGAGAATGCTCTGGGTCCTCCCTCTTCTCTCTCTTTTTCACCTTCTCTCAAACAATAAAATAAAACTTAAAAAAAAATAATGTGTTCTAAAAATTTATATATTTTTCAGAATTAATTTTGTAGTGCAAATATAAGAATCCTCTATAAGTTTGAGAATAAAATTTAGTTATTTTTTAAAATTGTGAAGAATATATTAGAAGTTTTTGATGTATAGTGCAGATCATCTTTAAAAAATAAGGCATTTCTGGATTTTAATATGCTGTCTATTCTGCAACAGATTCTCTCTTACCACTGTGCTTTGGATATTCTCCTCTAAACCTTTAAAAGTATCAGGAGACTATGATTAGAAACACCATTTCTGATGATACATTTATATTTTTAAATAGAATATAATGAAGGTGTTGATGATTAAGTAAACAAATCAAAGACTTTTAAGTAATGTTTGAATTGAATACATGTATTACCTATATATTTCTAATTTATAAAGACATTCACCTAATTAAAGAATAGTGTTTTAACTACAGTATTGATTATTTAGATAAATAACATCTTAACTGCACTCATAATATCAAGCTTTTACTGTACTAAATGAAGAAATAAATAAGTTATTTCTATCAGAAAAAGAAAACATAATGTTAGGTGTGAGTGGAATAAAGAGAATGGCTTTTAAAATAATTTCTATAAAAATAATAAAGTTATAAAATATATTTCAAATTGACACCATTTCTGAGCAGAAAAGATTTTCTGTTGTAAAAATCTTCAAAAAAAGAATGGTAAGTGATAGAAGTGCTCCTAGGTGATATTAATACATCAGAACATTTTACCTGCCACAGGCAGAATTTACAAAATGGTGACTTAGTGTGAAATTGTACAATTTGAACATTCTTTGAGTAAATAGAAAACATCGTTATACATACTCTAGTCTCCGTGTTTTAAAAGAAATGTTGTCAAATCTCTTTTTATATTCTTTAATATAAGATTTTTAAAGTCTCAATAAAACAAGAACATGCAATTACATTTTCATGTGATTTTTATTCCTTGTCCTATTTTGGGTATATGAACTTAGTAAGTATACCATAGAATATGATGAGTAAAATAAAGTCAGCCTATAAAAATGTATGAATTTTGCACAAAATGAATGCTTATAATCTGAAATCACAAAGCACATACAAATCTATATTTTCTATAAAGTAATGCTGAAGCATTTAAAACCTCAATAGTAGAAGTAGTCAGTGAAATCAGAGATTTTATCAGTTTATTTTATTCCTGTATTTCAAGGACCTAGAGCAATATTGGTACATCGAAGACAGCAAGTCCTTATTCAATATTTATTAAATGAATGACTTTTCTAATCATTAACTAAACTGCCTGGCAGAAATTAGATGTACATGGGTAATCAATGTTACCATTTCATAAGTTCTGACCACTAAGAAATCTAGTAAAATTTTGGATTTAGTATTCAATTAAGATATAGATAGTGATCATAAATATTATTATCTTTTGTTTAAATATCTGGTTCTGAATTTTTGTTTCATCTCTTATGTGAATTTATCAGACTATATTAGTCAAATTAAGATTGAGAAAGAGAACCCACATGGTAATTTGCACAGGGACAACACTCAAAAGAATTCAAAAATAAAATAAAATAGGAGGTTGAAGTAATAAAAAATTGCCTAGTGAGAAGTAAACGAGAACATTAAAGAACAGCTAGATATAGTAGATATAAAAAGTAACAATTATCTCTAGAAAAAGCACAAACAGGCCTCCTCCCATGGGTGAGAGGCCTTATTGAAAAACCCCACTCTTGATCCACCAATATGGTTAACTGAACATAGCAGGAGCTTTAGAGATAGTTTATTTATATGGTTGTGTTGAATTTTGGTGATGAGAAGAAAAGATTTAAAGATTGTCATTATTTGTTTGTTTATATCTTGGATAACTATAGTGACTAATTGAGGTAAGAAACACATAAGGAGAATATTGAGGAAATCTGGTGATTTTGCTCCTGTTAATTTTGAGTTGATAGTCTTACTTTTAATTAGAATAACTCTCTTACAGTGGAAAGACTTTCCCTCTTCCTGTTCATTGCCAATTTCTCTATTTTTGCCTTGGATCATACTCTCTCATCCACAATTAAGAATTTTTCTCCTAAATCTTTTTTTTCATATCATAAAATTCTGCATTAAGAACATATTTCACCAGCCAACAAAATACACAATAGAATCATTGAAAAAGTTCTTTGTTTCCACATTCCTGTCCAAACCATACTACCACATGTTTTTCCATTTGCAGGAGAATGTCTCAGAACTACTTCTCATGCTTACATTATTTACCACTTTTATTTTATTTTCAACCTATTACAATTCTACTTTCTTTTTTTGTCTTTACTGGAATGCTAACGTTGACATTCACTTGCTTCTACCTTTACCTCTTGTCATTCAACACTCTCTAATAAAGTGGATATTGATATTCAATATGAATGTGTTAAAAGTCATCTATTTTCTGTGACTTTTGAATTTATATCTTCAAACATTTTTGCAGTTACTACAATATTCTACAATGTAAATATAATTGTGATAAATTATTTTTTTATTTTGCTCTTGTGCTTTATTCAGATCTGTACTGAAAATGTCTTCTTTAATCACTCATTCTAAATTAACATCCTTTGCTGTTTTCTCTTTTTTATGCTGCTTTATTACATTTTTTGAAGAACTTTATCACTACCAGATATTTTACTTTGGGTTATTTATTCATTTATTGTTTACTTTCTCCTTTATTATTCCTGTCTTTCTTTATTGTCAATGTCTTATAACATCAGAATGAAGGTACAAGACATCTAAAAAATCTGTTTTGTCCATCATTATTACCCCAGCACTACAAGTTATGAACTAGCAAAGAGTAAGTGCTCAGTAAGTTTTCATAGTAAATGAGTGAACTTATTTGTTGCATAAAATATCTTATTTCTTCCTACATTTTAAAAAATAAAGAATAAATTGAAAGTATAGTCTAACATGTCAAACTCTTTATTTCTTTTCATACATTTTCTTGCTTCATTTATGTTTCAACTACACTGTTCTTATTACTGTAGTGATCCTAAACATATTTAACAAATTCACACATCAGATTCTCTTTTTGGGGGGTGGTGAACATTTTAGTTTTATTTTAAATTACATGTGACCCATAATATTATATTGGTTTCAAAATAGACATCAGACTCTTTGCCTAGATTATTAATCTGTCACTTTATTAATGTCTGTCTCCTATTTTTTTTTTTTTTTGGCTTTTTAAAATTAAATTTCTTGGGGTGACAGTGGTTAATATAATTATATAAGTTTCAAGTGTACAACTCTCTATCTTTTATATATTGCATTGTGTGTTCAACACCCAAAGTCAAATATCCTTCTGTCACCATATATTTGATCCTCTCTTACTTTCTTCTATGATCCCCCACCCCCCACCTCCCTTACCCTGTGGTATCGACTGAACTGTTGTCTGTGTCTATAAAATTTTGTTTGTTTGTCTTGTTCATTTTTTTGCTTTCAGTTTTACATACTACATATAAATGAAATCATATTGTTGTTGACCTTTTCTGTCTGACTTATTTCACGTAGCATGATTATCTCAAGGTCCATCCATGTTGTCACAAATGGTAGTATTTCATCTTTTGTTATGAATAAATAATATTCCATTATGTATATGTGCCACATCTTCTTTATCCACTTATTTATCAAAAGGCACATTGGTTATTTCCTCGTCTTGTGAACAATGCTGCATAGGGGTACATATATCTTTACAGATGAATGTTTCCAAATTTTGGGGGGTAGGTGCCCAGAAGAGGGATTGCTGGGTAGCATGATAATGTTATTCTTAATTTTTTGAGGAACCTTCATACTGTTTTCTATAGTGGCTATACAAACACACATTCCCACCAGCTGTGTATGAGGGTCCCCTTATCTCCACAGCCCCTCAGCACTTGTTACTTATTGTCTTGTTGATAATAGCCATTCTAACAAATGCGAAGTGGTATCTCATTGTGGTTTAGATTTGCATTTCTCTAATACCTAGTGAAGTTGAGCATCTTTTCGTGTATCTTTTGGCCATTTCTATATCTTCTTGGGAGAAATGTCTGTTTAGGTCCTATGCCCATCTGTCTCCTTCTAACCATTAGCTGAGAATTTTTTCTGTTGTTCACAACAGAACATTTTATATCCTCCTTGGTAACTAAAAGAATTTTGGTGATATGGTTTAAATAAATTATTTAACATATGAATTGATTAGAATGATTAATAAGCAATTGAGAAGTAAAATGAACTTAACAGCAGTTAAATGAGTGAGAATTTTTCTGAGGACAACCAATTTGACTGTTTTGAAAACCAAAAAAGCAAGTCTTTTCAATAAGAAGAAAGCAGTTAACTTCTGTGATTTAAAATATATCTAATGTATTGATTTCTCAAACCTCTACATGTTCTACTGGGTTTTCTCTCCAATCGATTTTTCTGCTACCTAGTGAACAATTTACACTGGATGTCTAATAGGACTCAGAATTCAATGTATCTAAAATCTATCTTATCAACTTCCTCCTCAAGCCTGCCATTCTATCTTGCCAATATTTGCAGGTTAGGTTCCCCAGGGATAAAAATCTAAGGCAGACATGTATTGACAGTGATCAGCACAAAATTTCTGCACGTTAAGTTTGTGTGCAGATGTTATTAAGAGTGATCAGTATATAAACAGAAGTAGACAAAGAAAAAAATATTGTGGTCAAGAGTTTAGATCCTTATTTCCCAGCATTGGCCAGTAATTGATGTAGGCTTACCTTAGGAAGAGATGACCCAAATTTGGACAAGCTGACTCTCTAAAGTACTGCACATTCAGCTGTCAGGTTCAGCTGACATACCGTAATCTGCTTGGAGTAAATAAACACTTCTGTTTTAAAAAGAGGAGTATATTTGGTAGTATATCTCAGTATTCATGGCTCCTATCTAATTTAGATCACTGTCAAACTCCAGTAGCAGGCGAAAAGTAGCTGCTGAAAGAAATTTATTGTCATTAAAAGTCTTCATGCTCTTATAAGAAAATATTTTAACAAGTATCTAGAGTAAAAGAATGAACTTTAAATGTCAGTATTAGCTAAGGGCCTCAGAATTATAAAGGGGAGGGCATTGCTAAATAAGTAAATGCTGAGATGATATGGAGTTGGGAATCATGTAAAGTGAAGCAGCCTATTAAATTTTTTTTATGGGAGAAAATTATTATAATTATTGCTTGTTAAAGTTCTATTTTAACCAATGTATGTATGTTGTTCGGATGTAATTATCTCTTCTGTTCTTCCTACTGCCATCCCAATCTTTAATATATTAGTCTCCTACATTTAAATACCTCCTGGAAAGTGTGTGTGTGAGTGCGTAAACTTTATGTCTGTGAAAGCATAATAAAAACAGAGATAACAACTGCAGAATACTGAGATGATTATTAAATGAAGACAATTCATTGTTAGCAGAAGTCCTGAGCTAGAGATGATGAAGAGAACTTACACTCTTCTAGAATGTTATGAAATGAAAAAAAGGGTTTCGAAATTCTGTAGTACATACATATTTACGTATTCCTCAGAACATCCTGCTTAGCTGCAAATCTCCCTTGTGGGAGTATGAGCTTCTGAAAATCAGACAACCTGTCTTATTTCGATTTTGTAATGATTATATTGATTAGAGCAGGTCCTCTAAAATATAGACAGAAGACACTTTATTTTAGCACCCCCCCCCCCCCCCCCCCCCCCCCCCACACCACCACCACTGTTTCTTGTATTTAGTTTCACCCCTATAGTTGAAATCTAAGGCAGGATTCAGGTTTAGTTATCTACTGTTTTGTAACAATTTGCTCCCAAAATTACTGGCTTAAAATAATGACATTTATTCTTTTATCCTTCCTGTGAGTTAGGACTTCATACATGACTTAGCTGAGCCTTCAAGCTCTGATTTTTCACAAAGCTGCAACCATGGTGTTGGCCAGGGCTGTGGTCTCACCTTCAGACTTAACTAGAGGTCGTTACATTTCCATGTTCATTCTACTCACTGTTGGCAGTATTTATTTCCTTACAGCTTTTTCAATGGAAGGTCTCGGTCTCTTACAAGCTGTTAACAGTAGGCTTTTCTCTCACTTTTTGGCTACCTAGGCCTGTTCATGTAACATCTCTTAAAATTATAGCTGGGGGATGTTGGGATGGTTCCGCGGGTTAAGTGCTCGCTTTGCAGCCCCAGGGTCCTAGGATTGAATCTTGGCCCTGGCCCCGGTGGACTCATATCCTGAACTGGGGTGTGACCCCCCGGTTGGTTCTTGCTTGTGTGTGCTTTCCATGTGGGAGGCCCTCGCTGGGGTCAGCTTCCCATGTGGGAGACCCCTGGCCTGGTTCCTGCCCTGCACAGCCCCCAACCCACTTGTGCTGAATGAAACTATATCAAAAACTGATGACAACTATGAAGACTACTCTAGGCCCTCCCCCTACTCTCTGTGTCTCTGTCTCTGTCTCTCTGTCAAAAACAATAAAATAAATCTTTAAAAAACTAGTACCTGGTTTCTCATGGTTTGGTGGTTTGGGTATAAGGAAAGAGGAAATGTAGGAGTAAGAGAAAAACTGTAATTGAAACTTATACTAATACATCATCAGCCTCATTAAAATCAGTATTTTAATTGGCTTTCTCTTTTGGAAATGTGTATGAATATTGCTCTTAAGAAGCTGGCAGTTAGTTATTTATAGATGCCTTGATTAGAGCAAATACATCTCTATACCCTTTAGTTGTTTTGTCTTTGTTCAACTATTAAGTTTGTAGTGATATTTCTAATATCTCTCTGCTAAGATTTTTGTATATCTCAAGGCTGTTGTCTTGGGCAGGGTCCCAGATAAAACCATGCTCTTTTGTGGCATGGCACATACCTGGTCCTTGGTGAAAACAGATGCTTAATCCTCATGAGTTTATGAGGGTGAGCCACCCCAAGCAGCTACTTTCTATCACCTACATGTCAAAGTTGATAGTCATAGCATCACTCTCCCTTTAGAGATCTCTATAGGGGTCAAATGCCAGTGCACTCCTCATAGGGCATTAGTTAAGCTCACTAAAATTTCTTAAAGCTTCACTTTCCCCTGTCTGTGGTAGGAGAAGTAGAACTTAGAGCAGACCCTACCTTTGTCAGTGAATCCTATTCCAGCCTCCTATTCCAGGTACTTTTAGATTTTACAGCGTGAGTAAATATGGAAAAGCATTTTTAAAATTAGAACCCTTTATACTTGTCCTTTAAAAATACCTTCCCATGTTCTTAATTCTTACTTTGGAATACGACATTTGCCTTTGTGTTTCCATAAAGAGTGCTATGTAGAGAGAGGTGCTCAATAAATGTCATTAAATAAATGAATATTATTATGCTGATTAACATTTTTATCTTTTTAGGATATTTAAGTTGGATAGATAAATCCTTGGGATAAGTCATTATGGCTGCTTTATATGCTAAACATCAAGTGTTCAGAAATTTCATGAAGCACTATCTTAAGCCAGTCTCCCCAGAAGCAGACTCCTAAATTGAGAACAAATTCACAAAATATATATTAAGAAAACACTCTGAAAGGGAAACAATAAGGAAATGTAAGAAACAGAACAGAAAATAGGAGAAAGGCAAGCAAGGATAAGACCTTAAGCTAAATCATACAGAGGCTAGTATAGGTATAATCCCACAGGGAACTCTAGAGTGTCAATTTCACCTCTGAGTTTAACTGACCCTAAAGCAAAGGAGCTGGGTCTTCCTTACAACTGCCATGTGCCTGTTAGCCAGTGGTTAAGGACCACGCTGGAGAGAAAAATATCAGGCCCCGTCTGGTTTTCAAAGGATGTCAGAAAAGTAGATCTTTGTAAACTGAGGGGGCAGTTTCCTGAAACATACACAAAATAGTAAAAGTTATAGGGGGTCTAGGTGGAGTAGCATAAAACAGCTTTTCAGTATATCCTGTTACCATATTTTTATGTACTTATGAAATTTACTATTGTATGATATATTTTATTTAAAATTTTTTTCCTAATTCATACTAATTTTGAAGAATCATTCCTGGAAGTAACCAATAATCTTAATCAGATTATTTATAAAAATAGTCTTTTTCTATAAATGCAGTTGTGCCTTGAACATCATAGGATTAAGCTGTGTGCATCCACTTATATGGGAATTTTGTTCAATAAATACTGCTACTGTTTTTCACTGTGGTTGGGAGTTTGCAGATGTGTAAGGCTGACTATGCATTGATCTATCCCATTTTAAATGGTGGACTTGAACATCCACATATTTTGGTATCTGAAGGAGTTCCTGGAATCAAGCTCCCATAGATACCCAGAGACAACTCAAGTTTGTGGAGAGTTAAGAGTTGGATGTGGATTTTGATTGTGGAAAGAATGGTGTCCCTAATGCCAAGGATCAAATATACTATATATTGTAAAAAGAAAAAGAAAAAAGGAGTGAAAGAAAGGAGAAAGGAAGGGGATCAGGTTTGTTTTTTTTTGTTTGTTTGTTTTTTTAAGATTAATTTTATTGTTTTTGACAGAGAGAGAGAGACAAAGACAGAGACAAAGAAAGACAGAGAGAAGGGAGAGGGCTCAGAAAAGTCTCCATAGTTGTACATCATCAGTTTTCAACATAGTTTCATTACACACAGGTGGGCAGGGGGCCATACAGGGTGGCAACTGGGCCAGGGCTTCCCATATTAGAGGCATTTCCCCATGAGCTGGGGGCCAAACCAGGTGCCTCCCACAGAGGAAGCCTGCCCTGACAAGAACTGAACAGGGGGCCACACCCCAGTTCAGCATATGGATTTGCACAAGCCTGGGCTGGGATTCAATTCTCAGACCCCGGGACTGCAAGACAAGTATTCAACCTGCTGAGCCATCCTGACATTCTGCTATCAGCTTTTTTGGCTACACTCAAGCCAAGTGATTATACAATCAATTCCAGGACAAGCTAGACTATTTACGCTAATCATACTGAACTACCTTACAACAAAACACACACTATCAGTAAAGATAAAGTCTCATCATGACAAGTACATGCATGAATCAATAGAATGTACTGTCATTAACAGAAAAATCTCAAACTACATCCTCTGTTACTTGAGAGTGCATTGTGCATAGTAAGAGATACAGATAAATGCTGTTCAATTCTTTTACACATAGGTTCTTCTTAATCTCTTGTAGTCTCTTGGTATATCACCTGTTCTAATAAATATTACTTACCAGTAAACTCCTTTTAAAATGTTGTAGTATTTTAATTCTAAACTTCCTTTATTATTTTTTGGCTCTTATTAACTATTAAAGATATACTCCTTGAAACTCTATAATCTTTTGTTGTTTGTTTTTTGTTCCTCATTTTTATAATTTTATTATTTTTATACAAGGATCCTATAAATGTGGGATGATTTGACAAATACGTATTTTGTTTTATATCAAACTGAGTCTTGTATGAGAACTATTAAATTATTTTTGAAGCAACATGATCTGCTCCAGTTTTGGGGATAAGATGTTGGAGTTATCAGCCTTCATCTCATTTTTGGGGGGTTATTTATCATTATTTTGCCATATAGCACCCATGTGAGTTATAATTCTCCTCATACTTGCGCCTTCTTTTTTCATAATTGTCTCAATAGTTCAAACAAGAATATTATCAGTATTAAATTATTTCTGAAATTGGCTGAGTTAAAAAATATATATTTTTTGGCAATTAGAGGCAATGATAAGAATGAGGCATTGCTATTATAATCCTCCTTTAACTATGTATTTGCTATACATTCTTGATTAAGTAATTTCTATGTAACAACATTAGTTTTCGAATTGGTTATTAGAAAGAAGAGAAAGTTTATGAAAATATGTTAATATGTATAAATAAGTATGAATACTTGACAAATGTTAGCTACTCTTATTTATTATCATCAGTGGGGCTTATTAAATCAGTGGTTCTGAATCAAAACCATTGGAGTTGAAGTAGTATGTTAGTAAAATTCATCAGCTGATTTTTGTATTCTCACCACCTATTGTGAACCCATGGATTATGTGTTTTATCGGCTCTCTTTTAGGTGCCAACTGTTTTTGTCTATAATCCATTGAAAGGAGAGGTAAAAATACTTCTTCCTATCTCCTCATATCTCAAGATAGAGAAATAGCCAATATTAAAACAGTCATGGGGAAGCTGGGATGGCTCAGTGGGTTAGGCGCTCACTTTGCAGCCCCGGGGACCGAGGATCGAATCCCGGCCCCGGCCATGCTGACCCATATGCTGAACTGGGGAGTGCCCCCAGTTCAGTTCTCACCGGGGCGAGACCCCGGCCCAGTTCCTGCCCTGTGCAGCCCCACTCCCACCTGTGGAATGAAACTATGTGGAAAAACCAATGATGTGCAACTATGGAGACTGTTCTGGGCCCTCCCCCTTCTCTCTGTCTCTGTTCCTGTATCTCTGTCTCCCTCTCTCTCTGTCAAAAACAATAAATAAATCTTAAAAAAAAAAACCAAAAAAAAAAAGTCATGTCCTTTCTCAGCTCATCCACAATTCTCCATAGTTGGAGGAATGAATTATCTGAATGGTAAATGGTAAACAGGCATAGAAAGATGTAATTCAGGTTTCCCCCTTTCCTCCCTGTTTAGAGCTGCCTGCTTATAGAGAGGGAGATGGATAAGCCTGTTTAATTCAATGATACAATCATAGTGGTTGTGTACCTTAAGTGCACAATCCACAAGTTCTAAAATTTGATTTTTTGACCTCCATACCCTTTATCTATTTCCCAATTAGTTCAGAATATAGGAAGGACATTAAATGTGTTACTGAGCTCCTCAATCCTCCAAATTTATCACTGAATGTATAAGTATTTAAATAGCAGATTAAAAAGAAATACACATACGTCTATATACATATACATGTACACACATAAATACATACATATGTATGTATCTATTTAAAAAGTAGAATTACAATGTAAAATAAGAAATGCACAGTTCATTTGAAGTAGCATAAGGAGACAAAACAGAAGTTGGGAGCAATGAGTAGTGTGGGATAATGCACTAGGAAGAAGGAGCAATGTACAAGATGGATAGATAGTGCCATATAGGGGATATGATAAGATTCCTGTCCCAAATGTGACACTGGCTCATTTAAAACACCAGCCATTGAATTTTGCTTACTACTGAATTACTCAAATAAAATGAGAGCATCGCATTCCCTTTTACAAGAAGTCTGTAGCAAAACAGTCTTCAAGTAACAATATTAGGACAAGCACAGATCCAAGAACAAGCAAATGTTTAAAGTAAGCAATATTATGGTACAGAAAAATCAAATACATCTCAAAACTTTGGGATAGAGCTAAAAGAGTACTCATAGAAATATGGATAGAGTTAAATATTTTAATTTTTAAATAATAGAGACAAAAATATAAGAAGAGTAATTGTTACAGATAAGACCAACATTAGTAAATTAGACACATTATAGTTTATTAATTAAAATGTTCTATTTTTTACAAATATCATTGAGTAATCAAATCTATAATAACTTATTAGAAAAGACAAGGTAAAAAGCATACACAAATAAGACTGGAACAAAAAAGCACATAACTGAAGATTCAAGGAGGAAAGATAAAGTAATGTGAATACTGTGTTAAAATTTATGACAATAAATTTGAAAGCATAGACAAAATGGTCAATTTTCTGGGAATATATACATTTCTAAAACTGGCTCAGGAGCAAGCATAGTATCTCAAGAGAGCAATAACAACAGTAAATATAAACAGGTAATAAATTGTCCACCAATAAAAACAGACAGTGCCAACGCAGTTTTAGAAAAGATTTTAGTAAGCACTTAAGAGATTACTGTCATTTTTAAATAAAATCCTCTGGAGGAAAGCTTTTAAAAGGTGAAGACCTACCCAACACAGTTTATGAGGAGTGCAGAGTTCTGATATAAATTTTCTTAAAACAAATAACGTACCAATGAACACACTGACTAACTAGCCAACAAATGAATAAAGCTATTGACCAATTTTATTTGTGAATAAAGATGCTGAAATGTAAAAATAATTGCAGTGATAAAAATATATTATAGGGGAAGCCGGGATGGTTCAGTGGGTTAGGCGCTCACTTTGCATCGCCGGGGACCGAGGATTGAATCCCGGCCCCGGCCCGTGCGGAACCATGTGCTGGGCTGGGAGCTCCCCCAGTTCAGTTCTCTCTCTGTCTCTATCTCTGTATCTCTCTCTCTCTCTCTGTCAAAAAAAAAAATATATATATATTATAAAAAACTGATATAAAATATATAACTTTCATGTAAACTTTATTTTAGGATTACAAGGTTAATGTGAAGATAATAAATACCCAAAATTTAGCCACCACCAATTTAACTATACTAGCAGACTCAGGTTGATAATCAAACTCTTTATTTTAAGATTTTTATTAAAATATAGCTAACATACAATATTATGTTAGTTTCAGGTGTACACCATAGTTATTCAACATTTATATACCTAAAGAAGTGATCACCATGATAAGTCAGTCCATCAACCGTCTGGCAATGTACCATGCTATCACAATATTATTGACTATATTCCTTATGTTGTACATTGCATACTGAAGACTTATTTATTTTATACATAGAAATGAAAATCTTTTGATAATCAAAGCTCTGAAATGCAATAGGGTTCTTCCAGCACCACACATAGTCTTCTCATCACTCCAATGTACCATACTTTTATTATATTTTTCATAATATGTTCTGATGTAAAAAAGATTGGGAGGACTTTTTTTTGTCCTAGAAGTCAGATTTGAATTAAACTTATGCATTAAACTATGGCAATTATCGCCTTAGTGAGTCACCAATACTCATAAGGATTTATCATATCCCATAATATACTGGGATGGATAAAAGCTTGAGAAAATCTTACCAAACTCTCATGTGTGTGTGTGTGTGTTTGTGTGTGTGTTGGGGACATATAAAAAAAAGAAAATGTACACTGTAAAATAAAGATATTGTAAATGTATACTCACTTCTACAAAAAAAAAAGATATTGTAAATGTACATTCACTTCTAACAAAAAAAAAAAGATAATTTACATAGAACAAATAGAGCAAACAGCAAAATTATCATAATTCCCAGTATAGTTTCTCATGTCCCATTCATGTCATATGTGGCAGCTCTGTGGTTATGAGAGATGAAGTGAGTGGATGTATATGGCTCAAATAATTCATTATATTCTGTCTCTTCACCTCTTACATTTAATTAATCAGGTATACTGGACTATTAATCACATAGTCCTGTGAAGGATGTGTGACTAAACTTATTTTTTGATGCAGCTGCATGATCTCAAAACCTGTTATACATCACATAATAAACAATCTTGACAATGAAATATATGTGACTATGATAGGCTTCTCCTCATTTATCTTGAACCTAGCATAGTCTCTTAAAAATAAGTTAATTTTTCAAGAGGAATTTTATAAAATTAAAAATCTCTAGGCATACCATTCTGAGTCATGTCCTGCATCATTTCTTAAAATAAGTATACTTAGAAGATAGTGAAGTAGGTAAACACTGTGCTAGTCTCCTCTCTTGACCACATTAAAATTATAACTAATTTTAGAGTGATCAACCTAGAGAACCATCTGAAGTGTAGCTGAACAGAAGTTCTATAATGAAGAAAATAAAGAGCTTGCTGTGTCAAGACTGGCAAAAAGGGCAGAGACACGAAACAGGTGGGCTTTACACCTGCATGTGGTGGTTGAGAATTAGGAGGGCTATCTTGGTCATGGAGGTTCCATCCCGCCCCCACCCCCCACCCGCTCCTGCCGCCAGAAAATCTAGAAACCCCAGTTACACATCAGACTGCCCAACCCAGAGTACTAGGCTGGGAAAAAGAGCCCCCAGAACATCTGGCTGTGAAATACAGTGGAGAAACCTACCATTCAGGTGAGACAGAAGACTGTAGGAAATCCGGAGGTACTCTTAAAGGACTTGAACACAGACACATTTGCCAGTAGGTGCTCACTCTGTATTCCAACAGAGGAAGGATGACTCAGAAGGCATCAGAGACATACAGGGGGAGACTGACTTATGTGGCTTTAGGGTGAAAAATGGAAAAACAGTTACTATTTTTCATGTGTAGAATCTTTTTCCTGTGCAGCCTGCAAGCAGGTCCTATCTTTTCTGTTGAGCCCCACCCACTATGGCCAAATCGAAACCTACATTGGCCTGATGATCTCTGCTCACTCCACCCTGGCAACTCCCTGGTACACCACCCATCAACTCACAAACACAACATGGGAGGCACTTTTTCAGCCAGCAGCCAGCCCTGCCTCTGCTGCACATGTTCTCCGACAACTTTCAGGGGTCCACCGGCTCCTGGCAGGCAGCTGGCCTCACTGTACTCTGAGACTTCTGCTGAGTAGCTCCTGGCTCAGCACTCACAGCAAACCAGAATCTACATAAGTGTGATGAACACCATTTTCCCCACCCTGGTGACTCTCTGAGTTCCCACCTAACCCACTCACAACCACATGAGGTCTCATTAGCAGCTAAACCTTAGGAGACCCAGCAGGCTATAGGAGGCTCGGGCTAATGGTGGAGTAATTCCAGGCTCTGTACTGATGGCAGCCATTCTTGGTTCACAGAGTTGCCTCTCTCATGTGCATCCAGGACTAACACAGACTGCAATTAACCATGGATTGCTTTGTAGCTCCAACTACTACTAGTTTCAGGTCAGTCACAGGTGGTGGGGTGATCTGGGCCTGCACCAAAGTCACTCTCAAGAAGTTCTAGAGCCAGCACACCTGAACATCATCTTCAGACAATAGCAGCAGAGCAACAGCAAATTAGAGCCAAAAGCAGCACATCCAACATGTAGTTTTAGCAGATACCAGAGCCAGGTGGGCTGATCGTGCTCTTCACAGCAGCCTGTAAGCTGTAGCCAGAGACTAACCCCACAGCCAGGCAGCCTAAGAGGCAAGCCCATCCCCACTGACACGCCAAAAGCAACCCAGGTGCAACTACAGCAAGGAGGACACACACAACCCACATAACTGACACTTCTGGAAGACCCAATGCAGGCGATCATGAAGACTGTGCCACTGGACCCCACAGGTCACACACTACATAAGGCCACCACACCAAGAAGGGGAGACATTGCAGATTTATCTAATATATAGAAATGAACACAGCCAGCCAGCCAAAGTGATTATATATATATATAATAAAAGAACAGAAGAAAACTCCAGAAAAATCTAAAGTAAATGGAGCCAAGCAGCCTATCAGATACAGAGTTCAAAACAATGAGTATAAAAATGCTTAAGGGGTTCAATGAGAACTTTAGAAAAGACATAGCAAGCATTAAAAAAGGATGTGGAAACCATAAAAGTTAACCAGTTAGTAATAAAGAATACAATAACTAAAATGAAGAGTACATTAGAAGGAATCAGCAACAGACTAGATGAAGCAGAGAATGGATTCAGCAACTTTAAGACAACTTAGCAGAAAATACTCCATCAGAAAATAAAGGAGTTAAAAAAATAAGGATAAGTATAAGAGACCTCAGGGGCATCATTAAGTGTAACAACATTCACATAATAGTGGTACCAGAAGGAGAAGAAAGAAAGCAAGAGATTGAGAACCTATTTGAAGAAATAGTGACTGAAAACATTTTTAACACTGCAAAAGAAGTAGACACATAAGTCCAGGAAGGGTACAGAGTTTCAAACAAGACAAATCTAAACAGACCCACTATAGAGACATAGTGTAATTAAAATGCCAAAGGTTATAGAAAAAGAAAGAATTCTAAAAGCAGCAATAGAAATGCAACAAGTTACTGACCGGGGAGCTCCCTGAAGATTGTCTGCTGATTTCTCAACAGAAACTTTGCAGACCAGAAGGGATTGGCACAAGATACTCAGAGTAATAAAAAGCAAGAACCTATAAACCAAGACAATGCTACCGTTAAAGGCTATTACTTGAAATCAAAGGAAAGAGGAAGAACTTCCTAGACTAGAAAAAGCTAAAAAAGTTTATAACCACCAAGCCAGCATTACAAGATATGTCACAGGGACTTTTTTTAGAGAATACAAATGTAACATGATATTTAAAATTAAAATAGAGCTTGCTTTCTGGAGCAGATATTGACTTTGATTGGAAATGGGCATGACAACATTATCTGGGATGATAGAAATTATCTTTGTGGTGATAATTACTTTGGTATATATTCCTCAAAAGTTCTCAAATTCTTCAAGGAGACCTACCTGTACATTTTTTGTATACAAATTATATCTGAATAGAAAAATAAACAACATCAAATAATTTATGTACTGAGGCAAAAAAAAAACAGACAAATGAAATAGTCATAAGTGGCATACATATAAATTACATGTAAAATTGCTTAACTTCACTTCTATTAAGATATTTATAAATTAGTGATGCCAGATAAGCTCAGTGGTTGAGCGCCTGCCTTGCAACCGAAAGGTCTAGGATTTGATTCTTGAGCCTGGCATATCCAAACCTTATACGGTGAACTGCAGCACAATTGGTAACCACTGAGATAGCCCGGCAGCAAAGTTTCTTGACTCCCCTGTGGGAGGCCCCTGGTCTGGTTCCCACCCCATGTGGCCCCTAATCCACCTGCATAGAATGAAACTATGTCACAACTAATGATGTACAACTGTGGAGACTGCTCTGGGTCCTCCCCCATTCTCTCTCTGTCTCTCTCACCTTCTCTCAAACAATAAAATAAATCTTTTAAAAAAGCTATTTGTAAACTAAAAGTACTTTAAGATAGATTTTTATTTTTTAAACCTTTCAGACTGTTAAAATTCCAAAAGCTTGATTAAATAAGGCAAGGGTGACAAGACTATGGGGGCAAACATACTTTTGTATTCCACAAGTGAACGTGGTACAATCTTAATGAAAATTGTAAAAATCTAATGAGACACATTTGTTTTGGCCCTTTGGCCAACAATCTCACTTCTAGAAATCTACCTTGAAGATAGGCATTCACTAATTTGAAAACAATGACATAGTATCAACAATAAGAACTCATGTACAAATGTATTTAGAAGAGTACCTTTAATAGCAATATGTTGGACATAATCTAACAGTGTATAAAATTATTGATTGAGAAAGTATATATTATAATAATACAGATGTAAACAATATTAAAATCTGTGAAATTATTTAAAATGGTTTGTATGTGATGTCATTAACTTTAAAAATAGGTCTAACAGTACATATAATAGTTACTGTTAATGTAGGAAATAAAAATAGGTCTAATTTTGGAAGAATTTCATGCAGTGACAATGAACTTTTGAAACTAATGAAAAGAATTACTGGCAGGAGGTGAGTAGAAAGTGATAAAGTAAGTAGTGGATACAAATTTTGTGAATAGACTTTTTCTACAGTTTTGAATTTTGAACTATGTCATTAGTTTACACAACAAAACATTAAGTGAAATTTGTTTACTGGAGTAGTAAGTAAATAAGTTAATATATTGAACTTCATATAAACAACTGCTCTTACTGTGGTTTAAGAGACATGTAAGTATGGAATGAAACAAGAGAGGAGAGTAAGAATGATATTGAAATATGATGTTGAACTGGTGTTAAATAAGACATTGGGATAAGTTACTATTAAACGACATAGAAGTTGACTCTTCATTAGCATGCCCACTTTAGATACTATTCCCTATTAAAACAAACAGAAACAAAGGAACAAATAAAAATAATGGTTACAGAAATGGCTGGTTTCAGATGTAGTAACAAGGAATTAGACAAACAAACAAACAAACAAACAAAAACCCTACAATATTTAATTGCTCAACAAAGAAAGGAAATGCTTCCAGACTAATGGAGTTCTGGCAAAAATACACAGGAGCCAGATTAAACATCTCCAACTGCCCCAAAATTGAACTTTAAAATAAACAATGACATTAGTGGATTCAAACATATTAGTTTCAAAAATATATATGTATACATCCCATACTTATACAAACCAAAGTAATAATTAAACAGTGAGAGAAGAGCAAAGAAAGTTATTTCCTAAAAAAACAATACTACTTAGTAACTGGGGACTTCATTGTAGCTAATACTCAGTGCATATTTAATAGAAGAAATTCATGGACATAAATCATTTTACAGAAATAAATTTAAAAACAACTATTCTAAAATGTGATATTTAAAATTTTCTATTTATTTATGAATATACATAATGAGTTGTTAAAATATTAAGGCATAGTAACTGAAATTCACTTGGAAATTGTTAAAATTGTAAGTCACGTTTCCTTTTGCAAGTTATGGGTAAGAGAATAGGTACATATTTTAAGTTTTTTGAACAACAATGATTAGTGTCTTTTAAATCATCATATATAATGAATAGACTATCAAATATATTTTGTTGTTAGCAAGTGGAAAAAAATAATATTCTATACCCTTTTTTGCTTAAAACACATCATGTATTTCTATTGCAAATTCAATAAAATCTGAACATTTTAGCAGCTTCCAAAGGTTCTGCCAGAATTAGCCCCACCCACTCTTCCACTTTCTTTGTTCTATTCACATCATCCTGTCAAGTTATAACATATTAAACTCTTTTCTGTATTAGAGGCTACATACTTTTGATTCTATTTTTGATGAATTCCCTTTAGTTATTTTTGTGACTGTTTTTGTTTATAATTTATAGTTGACATATGATACTTTCCTCACCACCTCGTCTTCTTAATTGCTTTATTAGACTGTTATCATTCCTTCAGAGAACCTTTGAAATATTATCAATATTTAATTTAATTTTTTTTTTGTTCACTGGTTTAGTGTTTGTTTTTCCTACTATATTGTGAATTTCATTCTCCTTACAGAATGTTGTATTTACCATTATTTCCCTAGGGCCTAGCACATATGTATGATCATAATATACATTAAGGATATCAATATAGATTTTTGAAATATAATAACAATAAATCAATATTTATTATTAACTCATGAACCAGTATACATGCTTTATTCAGGCAATTTTATTTAAAAACAAACAAACTTTATTTTGCTACCCATATATTAAACATAAGTATTGAATTGGTGCTTGGGAATAACAAAGGTCAATGTGTAATAGACACTTCTAACTTCAATCCATAAGGCGGGTCTGGATGGCAATGGTGAGCTATCAGGATTTGCTTTGCACAGAGAACCTAGACAATTCTTGTGAGAGGGATAGGATAGTGAAACAGGCATTAACTAAGAAACCACCAACTACATATGCTGAGTAAAAATTTAAGCTTCAGTAATAAAATAGGAAGAATTTGCAAGAAAGCTCCTTCAGCTTTCTTCAGGGAGAATAAACTTCATTGTTTCTCATTCAAGCTTCTTTTTAGCCCATTACCATGAACTCAAATCTGAACTCTGGGAAGAGAAAAAAAGGTGCAACAAGTTTGAAATGATGCAACTGTTTTCAGACAAACTCCCGTGACTCACTATAATCATAAGTTGGGGAGCAATACAGGAGAGGTTGGTATCAGGCTTGGGGAAGGTAAAGGTAGCCTTCTTACTTCAGCTCAATACAGGCTTGAGTACAGAGGGGCTTGGCAGGTGGGAGGACTATAACCATATCTTTCTGGAGAATTTGATCATCAATGGCAGATGAGAACTCTATCTTTTTTATGGCACTCATTTGACAACCCCTTTGGGCTCCTAAACCAGGAAAGAAGACTGAGAGGAACTAATATTTGTAATAGTGAATAAAAAAAGAGAAATTTGCTTACTAAAATGTGACTTTATTTTTACTTCTGGGCTGCAATAACCTAGGGTTACACATAGCCCTTGGTTTCAAGGAGTTTACAGACTAATTTAACTACCAGTTATATTATAAAGTTTTTAAGCTAAAAATGTATGGGTTTCTGGAGACCTCTAGTAGATATTAGCCGTACTCATACAACTTACTTTAAGAGTGTTCAGAGAAAGTAAATGTAAGTGTGATAGTAAAAGCACTATTACAAAATTTAAAAGATGAAATATTATCATAAAATGGTGTGGAGAAGTACTTTAGAGAAGCAAAATTATTTTAAAGAACTCAAATATAAGACTAGTGTAAAAGATTATCATTTGTATCAAAATAGAAAAAAAATGAATCATGGACTTATTAGGTCCCTTGTAGCTGCCAGGATATTTACAGAAAGTAAAAGGAATTTTCTTATACAGGCACCTCATTAATTGAAATTTAAAAAGACCATCTAGAAACATACTGACTTCTAGTTTAAAAGAGATTAAAGAAAATAGCATACTATAAAAAACACTCACTATTCTAAAATTTTAAATTATAATTTATATAACACTTTATTATTTTGACCTCTACTGACTGATTCATTTTCTAACCAATAAAGTCCTTAAATTGCCTCAATGCTTTTTACTTTATAAACTACCAACTTGCAGGAAAATATAAAAGTATAGGATTGTCAATATATTTATTAACATTTATTGCTTAAATTTTTATTCAAGTTTCATACTACAAATTAAACATGACAAAATATTGTACAAAGTGTGTCTGCATTTTTATTAAATACATACATATGCAAGTAAAATTAAGTTAATGGTAAGCAGGTAAGCTCTTGCACTTACTTAACAAAATTTTTGTAATTTCTATCTCTTAACAGTTTTTCTTTAGATTAGGTGGCATTCTAGGAAAAACGCCTAAAGATGCTCTTTCTGTAGCATAATTTTTAAAGCACCAATGAATATTTTGTGCTTCAGATAAGTAACTTTATTAATTACAAAATTATTTTCAGTGTCAGGGATTGCTGGATTCAGTATTTTGTTTTCTTTTGATCAGAAGGTGTTAGACTTCATTGCCTGAAGTGGTACCATTTATTCTCTGTGAAATATGGTTTGTGTCACTTTACTTTTTTATTAAGTGTATATTTATAACCTTTAGAAGCAAATGTACTCTGTCCACATGGTTAGCATTTATTGTTTTATGCTCTGCATGCACAGCTGCCTTTCCTAATAATAAGAAACAGCTGTCATAAGGACAACAATGAATGCAATGGGTCATACATGCTCCAATTAGATACAAAGGGAGCCAAGCCGGACTAAACTCTTTAATTCTGTCTCACTCTTCCATGATTGATGCACTCTAAAAAAGAGTAGTTATACACTATGCTGAGATTTAACAGATGCTAAAAGGCGCTTACTCCAGTGTACATTTGTTAGGCAGCTGTGTTTTACACCAGCAGTGATTACAATAGGGAATCAATGTTATCGTGACAGTAAGACTGACAGAACTTACGTACAGCAAAACTATGATAAAATAATGGACGATATTAGTGCAGTCCACAAATGCAATCAGTCATGTCTATGGTATATATGCACACACACACACACACACACACACACACACACACACACACACACACACAGTTAGATATCATTACGTTGGTTTGTTTTTAGTATCATTTTATATATCACTCATTAAATCTAAAGCTCAGTTCTGTGCATAAATGATAGCTGAGTTACCAAACTATGTAGGGTAGTGGTTATAAGACATATGGAGCTATGTATATTTTGAAAAAAAAAATAGAAATAAACATGGAATTTATGGCATGTGGTACAGAAAGATAGCCAAAAATTTTACTTCTACTTTAACCTCTATTTTCATGGATTTAAAATTCATCTTTGGACTATATATTTCATATTTTAAACTTTAAATGTTCCTATTAAGAAAATTCTAAAGTCATTTCTTAGGCACATATCTACTGAGAAAGGGGGTAAAAAATTCATATAAAACAATATCTACAGAAGATTTACATGCTATGGTTTCAAAAAATTACAGTTAAAAACATAGAGGTTATTATCAATAATGCTGCAGTGAACATGAGAGTCCACATATCTCTTCAAGAACTTGCTTTCAATTATCTTTGGGTAAATACTCAGAAGTGGGATTGTTGAATTATATTTAGTTCTATTGTTAATTTTTTCAAGAATCTCCATACTGTTGTCCATTGTGGAATCTCCATACTGTTGTCCACCAACAGTGAATAAGGATTCTAATTTCTTCACATTCTCACCACCATTTGTTATTTTCTGGAGTGTTATGATAATGGCTTTTCTTAAAGGTGTGAGTTGATATCCAATTGAAATTTGAATTTGCATTTTCCTGATGATTAGTAATCCTGAGTATTTTTAAATGTAACTGTTGGCCATTTATATGTCAACCTAAGTATGTATGACACATAAATGGATAAATAAAATTTAAATATGCATAAAAGGAAATATAATTGGGTTTTAAAATAACTATTTTTTTAATTATTTGATTAAGTCACTGTTGACATATACAATATTATATTAGTTTTAGGTATACAACAAGTGATTAGACATTTGTATAATTTATGAGGTGATCAACCTGACTAATTCAATATCATTTGACAACTTATACAATTATTAAAATAATGCAGACTATATATTCCCCATTCCCATGACTATTTTGTAACTACTAATATGGACCTCTTAATCCCATTATTCCCTTCACCAATCACCCCAACTCTTCCCATCAAGCAACCATCAAAATGTTCTCTATATCTGTGAGTTTGTTTCTTTTTCTCTGTTCATTTATCCTGTTCACACATAAGTGAAATACTATGACATTTGTTTTACTCTTTGGACTTACTCCACCCATTTGTTGTAGATGGGCAAGATTTCATTCCATTTTATGGTTGAGTATTATTTTACTGAATATATGTACAACCTCTTCCTTAGCAAATGTTGAACATCCAAGTTGCCTCCATATCTTGGCCATTGGAAATAAAGCTGCAATGAAAATATGGATGCGTATGTCCCTTTAAAATAGTGTTTTGGGTTTCTTCAGAAAAATACTCATTAGAATACTGGGTCCTTCCGTGTCTCTTATATAGCCTTTGTTTTTAATTCCATTGTGTCTGATATAAGAATTAATATCAGAGATATTTTTTGTTTTCATTTTTATGAAAGAAATTCTTCCATTGCTTCACCTTCAGTCTGAAGTATCTTAAAGCAGAATATGTATAAATTTTGTTTACTCATTGATTTAGCCACCCTGTTTTTTTTGATTGGAGGATTTAATCCATTTATAATAAAAGCATTTATTGATAGATATGTAGCTATTACCATTTTATTATTCATATTTTGAATATTTTGTTTGCTTTTTATTCTTAAAGAAGTCCCTCTAACTAATATCTAATATCTCGCAATATTGGTTTGGTGGAGATAAACTCCTTTAGAGTTGTTGTTTTTGTTTGTTTGTTTTTTAATTGTTTGTTTGTTTGTTTGTTTTTGGTCTGGGGATTCTTTATCTGTCCTTCCATTTCAAATGATATTTTTGCTGAGTAGAGTAATCTTGATTTTACATTCTTGCTTTTCAACACATTGAATATTTTCTACCAATCTCCAATGGCATGCAAAGTTTCTGTTGAGAAATTAGCTGATGGTCTCATCAGAACTTCCTCCTCTGTAACTAGTTGTCTTTCTCTTGCTAAACTTAGGATTCTCTCTTTGACTTTAACCTTTAGCATTTTAATTATGATATGTCTTGGTGTGGGCCTTTTTGGGTTCTTTTAGTTTGAGACTCTGATCTCTTTAGGCTTCTACATTTATTTCCTTCATCAAGTTAGGGAAGGATATCATTATTTCTTCAAATAGATTTTTAATGCCTTGTTCTCTCTCTTCTGACACTGCTATGATGTGAATTTTGGTACACTTGATGCTGTCCCAGAAGCCCCTTAAACTATCCTCATTTTTCCAGCTTCATTTTTCTTTATCCTCTTTGAATTGGGTGTTTTCTGCTATCTTTTCTTCCAAATTGTTGATTGGATCTCTGCTTCATTTAATATACTATTGATTCTAAGGTATCCTTCATTTCAGTTACTGGTTTCTTCATTTCTGACTGGTTCTTTTTCTATGTTTTTTTTATCTCTATTTTTATGTTTTACTGAACTATGAATCTGGTAAATTGCTTGTCTCCATCTTTTTTTTTTTTTTTTTTTTTTTTTTTTTTTTTTTTTTTTTTTTTTTTTTTTTTTTTTTTTTTTTTTTTTTTTTTTTTTTTTTTTTTTTTTTTTTTTTTTTTTTTTTTTTTTTTTTTTTTTTTT
>PVKE010022673.1:0-25336 GCA_004027555.1 Craseonycteris thonglongyai | reverse complement strand
CCCCTGGCTCGAGGGGGCATGCCTCCCATGCCGGAGGCCCCCAGCCCAGTTCCAGCCGTGGGAGACCCCCGCCCAGCTGTGTGGAACGAAACCATGTCGAAAACTGATGACGTACATCTATGGAGGCTGTTCTGCGTGCGTCCTCCCCCTTCTCTCCATCTCTGTCAAAAATAATAAAATAAATCTAAAAAAAAAAGAAAAAAAAAAAAAAAAAAAAACTCTTGAACACCAGTATTCGATAAGCTTCCAGGTTGGTGAATCACAATGCATCCACATACCAGGAGGGTGACTCCCCAAACTCACTGGGACAGAAGCTCCTGTGTTTGGGACTCTCCCAACCTAGCCCTGTCTATCTCTTCTGGCTGTTCATTGCATTCTTCAATATCCTTTGTAACAAGCCAGAAATCTAGTAAGTAAGCTGTTTTCCTGAGTTCTGAAAGCTGCTCTAGGAAATTACTGGAGTGTAAGGAGGGAGTCATGGGAAGCTCCAATTTATACCCAGTGCTCAGGACAGGTAACAACCTGGGCTTTCAGTGGCATCTGAAGTGGGGGCAGTCTTGTGGGACAGAGCCGTTAACCATTCTGAAACTATCACCAGCTAGGTATTGCCAGAAGTAAGTTAAATTTGTGGGGACATCTAATCAGTGTCTGCTGAAAATTGGAGAACTGCTTGGTGATGTGAAAAATAAGAAATGCACACATTAAAAGATATTAAATTTTGCTTTAAAATTATGCCAGTTGGATTGGGAGTAGATGTATAAGTGACGGGCTTGATAGAAAGCAAAACTAAAAACACTGTTCAGGTTAAAGCAGGGTGGGACAATGACCTATAAGTCAGGGTTGGCCATTAGCTGAGTGGCTTATAGAAGTCAGAAATATACAGATTAGAATATGCAACTCTCAATTACGTGCCTGCACTTAACAGAGAAAGCTAATTACCTTGACCATATGCTTTCTCCCCTTTTCATTGGAGTCTCTCATGTTTTGCCTTGACCCTCTTCTTGTACACTGCATTGCATTTTATTTTAATTGCCACCTTACTATCAAATGAAAGGGAAATATTGCTCTAGGGATGGGTGGAAATTACAGGGTTTTCAACATTCCCCAGATGGGCTGGCTCCCTGACTTAGTGGCCTTGTTTTCTAGAACGCCAGTTTGAAGGTCATGGCCTAATTCCTAACTTGAGACCCAGGGCTTGGAGACCCATGGTGGCTTGGAGACCATGTCTTAATGCAAAAGCTCTGCAGCTGAAGAAGGAGCTCTGGTGTCCCAGTTCTTCAGGTTTGTACCATGCCATGTGACCACTCAGCCTCAACTCATTAAAATGAGTTCTGTGGACTAATTAACCTCTACCGCCTCGTTTAGTTATCGCTGACCTTCTTCATTTAAAGTGTGAATGAGGTTCCATCTTCTTTTCAAGACTACCTCACAAGCCTCCTCATCTTCTCCTAAGAACAGGGTAGGGGCATTCCTTCATCAGAATACATTATTGTAATTCATTGAACTGCTACAACCTTCCCTAGATCATAGACCTGCTCCCTACACACAGAGACACTGCCTTATTCATCTTTAAATTATCAGTCCTTTGTGTAGTGTTGAGCTCATGGTAGGCACTCAGTAATCATTGGTTGAATGAATGCATGAACAAATAGAAATGAATGATGTAAGGATACCAATCACTCAATTTCAAACAGTGAAACTAATTTTCTTTCCCTGGTCTCCTGAGTCTAATATTGGCACTGGAGGTAGGATACTCTTCCCATTTCACACTCAATGATATGAATAATATTAGCGAAAATGATTGAGTGTTTGGTATAGACCCATAACAGGTACAACAAACCTCTGAGGTAGGCACAATTAATATCATCACTATAACGACAAGAAAATGGAGATTTAGTTATGTAATGTGTTAGCAATGAAATCTAAATGAGTGGTTAATCGGACACCAAAACCATCATTTAAGTGCTATGGAATTCTCTGTCCAGGCCGAAGCTTTACTGCCAACCTGGGGCTGAGCTACAACTCTCATCCTAAATCTCCATTTCCCTTATGGTCTCTGTCTTCACGAAAGCAGACACTGCGTATAATTCATGAGAATTTGAGTTACCTGCCCATGGATGTTTGAAAGTGGATTGAACATAAGTTAGCCAAAGTTGCCCTGTTAACTTGTAAGTTAACAAATGGGGAAATGCATTGAATCCACATGTTTCCTCTTAGTCAGCACTGGTCACAACAGAGCATTGCTGTAGAAACTAGGTGGCTCATATAACCATGATATGTCCATTTTATGAGAAAAGGTGATACAATTAGGAAATAAGTTTTGGTGAGATATTTCTAGATAAGTAAGGTACTTGGATAATACAATGACAGCAAAGAACACAAGTTAAAAAAAGAAATTGGGTGTCAGTAGAGAGAAATAAATATATATTTGTATGCATTGTGTGTGTGTTGTACGGAAACTGATAAATAACGTATATAAATATATACCTATATCCCATATATGTGTAGGTATATCTAAACAGTGCCTAAGGAGAGCCAGTTATGCATTCTTTCCCTTTATATGCATATCACCAGGAATATTTTTCTCATGTCTTGCATATCAGATGCCTTTGATAATGTCATACAACTTTTACTTTTTTTTTTTTTTTTTGCTTCTTTATGTAACAAGTTAGCTCTGCTCCCACACTGTTAGACACCAATTTTGTGTTGCTTCCTCCCTCTCCATGAAGATGGTGCCACCACCTGAAGGCAGAGATGTATGTGCTTTTATGGTGGCCTTGGCTTGCTAATGATCGTTTGTACTGAGCTTGGAAATGGGCCTTTAAGCCCTGCTGTGAATCTAACTTTTCGGCTGTAAAGCGCCTATGGTGTTGGAAATGATAACATTCAACTAAGATGTTTTCATTACGTGTCATTTGTTCAACCACTGATAGAAAAATAGCACAAGAAGGAAAACAGAAAGACACAAACCTTCCTTCCATTTAGACTTATTAAATATTCAAGTGATTCCTCAAATATACTCAGCCTTGCTGTGGCTTCATTAAAGTGTAGTTCTGTTACATTTTATGATGGAACACTGATACAATATGCTTCCTGCAGTGGCTACCCACAAGCAAAGAGATTGCTGCATTCCTCACCAACCGAAGCTCAAAAGTAGCCCCAAAGTCAAGAATATTATAGTAATCAGGGCTGCAGGTTAGAGGCAATGCATAATGATGGTGAAATCCACATCAGTGAAAAAAGAGGCCACAACTTCCTCATCAAGTGCAGATGGAAATAACAAACAGCTATTTCGAGTCAAGGCTTAGTGTCCCTTATTCTAAAGACCTTCTTCGGAAAGCCTTCTTGTCCATCAAAGGGCCATATTCACTAGCGACAGTATTTGAAATGGTTAAAAACGATCATTTGTAAGACTATCTCAAAAAAAGGCAACCAATTTAATGTCTACCATGAAATGATAAATGAAAGACAAAATAACAAGGTAAAGAAATCAAGGACATACATGAACTATGATTGCAATTACTAAGAGCAGGCCTGGGCAGACTTTCAGGGCAAGGGCTACTTCTCCAAGTGTCGCAGTGCACTAGCTATTAGCGGTCACCCCAAAATTGCATGGCGGTCCACTGGTAGACTGCAATTGATGTCTTTTGTAGCCCTGACTAAAGGTATACAGGCATGGGGACAGAGATGAGAAAGGAAAAAAAACCCAAAAAACAAGGAAACTGCAAAATCTACAATTATGAGCTTCATGAGTAATTAATACGTGCCAGGCATTTCCCCAAGCTTTTAATATTATTCTATATGATTCTTAAAACAATCCAGATATATAGATACTTGTACACACTTATAGATTAGGAAAACAAAACCACTAGTAAAATGTGAAAGTGATGTACCCAATGTCATAGGAAGAAGAATGCAGAATCATCTTGTTACATTGCATCCTTGTGGCAAATGATGTTTGGATGGATGATAAAAGCATATGAATTTTTTATGTCCCTTATTTTTTTTATTTTATTATACTGACTTTAAATTTTTAAATCTGCTTCGACTCTATGCCTTGTTCTTCCCTAGATGCAAGAGTTCAGACTCAGTGGGCAGAGCTTTCTTTTACTGAAATACACGTGCTGAGTCATGCACGAGCTGGCTTTTATCAGCGTTAGCTCACATTGTCTCTGTCTTTTTAGAGCACCACCTGCACACATGCCCATAGTCAACGATTAGCCCAGACAACTCTATTTTGATGCGGAATGTCACTATATCTTTTGAGACGGGATTTTGAATCTACATAGGGATGTGTGATATTCTTTTCCACAAAGTCTTTCATAAAACCTGACACTATATTAGAATTGTTGCTTCTTAAGGTCTCAGCAGTCAACATAATTATATAAGCAGAATTTATTTATACAGAGAATCCAATAAAACAGTTGTGAAAGGCATTAATAATAAAGTCACTCAAAGTAAGCTTAACTCCTTTCTTGGACTCCCACACACAAATCCTCTGGAAGAAACAACCCCTCATTTTAGATTGTAGTGAGCTTATCATTCATTCATTATATTCAAGAAGTATTTGTTGTGTGTCTACTTGTTAGGTATCTTCTAGACCCTAGAATAGGAAGGCCCGGTGATTATCATCAATAAACTGACTATATCTTAGACAGACAAGTCAAGTAAACAGGGGAATGCAATTAGAAACATATGACCCTCAAATGATTGGTTTGTTGGCAAAAGTTAATTAAACAAGTTCTAAAGAGAGAGAAGAGAACTTACAAAGAACCAGCTTGGGTTTTCCAGACTGCTGCCTAATAACACCCGAGTATTTAGAACTGTTCTCTTTCTGATCAATTGGCCATTATCACTCATGCTGCCCCTGAAAATTCAAAAAATTAATATTAGTGTGGACCATAAAGCAAACAAATCAATAGATTCAGCCTGATTGCTCTCAATGCATTCAAAGATTTATTTTATTGTTTTTGACAGAGAGACAGAGAGAAGGGGGAGGGCCCAGAACAGTCTCCATAGTTGTATTTCATCAGTTCTCATCAAATACTAACTTCTATAGAAGTGGTTTCCAACCTTCTCGACTTGTGTACCGCTTTTAAACCCATTTCTATAAATTGTACCATTGTTTTTAAGAAAGCTGTTTTTTTAAACACTGACACTTTTGTTCAGTGCCTATCTTAATGTGAAGTAGTGGAAATGAGGTAATAAGTTAGGGAAAAGAAATTACTACACTAGAAGTACAAACCACAGATTTAATTTTACAATATTTGTAACACAGTTAAATATTGTTATGGATTACTTTTCATATACCTCCAAATGGCTCACCGTGTACCTCTGGGGGTACATGTATGACAGCTTGGGAACTGATGCTCTGTAGTTAAGTGTTTTTTGATTGGGAAGTAAATGCTAGTAAAGATGGCTATCTTTAAAATAAGTCACCATAGACCATAGATCACAGAGATAATTATCATGTTTAGGATTTCTTTGTCTAAGCTATCTTTTTTATTGATAGATATAAAAGCATTTTGTGTCATGGTAGTTCTTATTAATAGCATTATACAAGAGCAATTAATAGAAATATGCTTTGAGGGGAAGCCGGGATGGTTCAGTGGGTTAAGTGCTCACTTTGCAGCGCCAGGGACCAAGGATCAAATCCCGGCCCCGGCCTGTGCGAAACCATATGCTGAACTGGGGAAAAAAAAAAAAAAAGAAAAGAAATATGCTTTGAAAAATGTAAATTTCATGGTTTGGGGATATTTTAGTTTGTTTAATAATAGTTGGAGAAAATATATTTTTCTAATTTTTAATAGGTTTTGTTTATTTTCATTCATAGTCTTACCTGGAGAAGGAGAATAAAAAAAGAACAATGATTGGAAATACTGGGTTGCATAGGTAGATGACATTGGTGTGTGTAGGTGTGTTACAACTGTACGTAATACAGATACAGACAGAACAGGATCCTATCAATATTTGCATTATGCTTACTAAGTACAGGGTATTATTCTGCATTCATTACACAGATCAACTCCTTAACCGTCCTAACAAGTCTATAAAATAAACTATTATTACTCCAGATTTACAGCTTGGAGAAGTCAAAGCAAAGACAGGTGTGTTAGTTTCCTATGGCCACTAAAGCAAGCAGTCACAAACTAAGTGGTTTAAAGCAATAGAAGTGTATGCTCTCACTTTTCTGCCACCATCTTTGCACAGCCTTCCACTTTGTATGTGTGTCCTTTTCTGTCTGTATCAAATCTCCCTCTGCCTTCCCCTCAAAAGGACACTCATGACTACATTTACTGCCCACAGGGAAAATCCAGGATGAACCCCCATCTCTCCAGATCCTTAATTTGTCACATCTGTAAAGACCCTTTTATCCTTATGAAGTAACAACAAGTTTCCAAGAATTAGGAACTATGATCTTGGGGTGCCTTTTATTCAGCCTACTGCAAAAAGTTAGGTAATTTAGGAAAAGATCACACAGTTTGCAATTTGTGGAACCTCTCGGATGCTCAATGCAGATCTTCTGTATGTTAGTGTTCATTATTGCTGACCAAGGTCCACCATTGATTTTGCAGGATGTTGCTGAATGTAAACTAATTCTAAGGGAATAGAATGTTCTAGCTTTATAATGAATTCAACTTTATCCACTTCATTAAAGTTAGGGATTCTTCAACACCCACTTTTATCTGACAGTAGTTTGGTTTTTATTATATTTTTAAAACTTTCCTTCAAGGGCCCTGATAGTCACAGTGAAAAGCAGGTCCCCATACTCAAAACTCAATGTCCGAGCCCTACTATGACACCACGACAGAGTCATAAAAGATTAAGGTTTGGTCTAAAAACTTTAAGATTCAGATTTTCTTAAAACTTTATCTCAAAGGTACATTTTGATTTTAATAGCAAGCCCTCACTGTTTTGTTTGCTGTAATGTGGTTTAAGAATATTATTTTTTATCCATCTTAAAATAATGTGAGCAAAGCTTAATTACACAATAATTCATCAAATAATCCAGTGAATTGTAGAAACACACGTATGTCAGTGTTGTAGGACTTATTTTTGTCACTACAGCATGTAAAATGTTATTTGGGGACATTTTAATACTGATTTTCCACAAATCCAAAAAAGACTATCTTTTTTGATAGTAATCCAGTGACAACACCTCAAAGACCTAAGGCTCCCATCAGCCCCTCAGAATAGAAGAGGGTCACAGAACCTACTGTTGAAGTTTTCTAAATTCCTTAGTGATAGCACTGTAATGGAAATTAGTCAGAGCCCAAACTTAGTTAATTCTATTCTGTGTAGGCAGTCTGATATTAATTAGAAGGTATGGTAAAACTACCACTTTCTGGATGGATTGCATAATCAATTCAATAATAATTTGCATATGTTGTAGACTCCAGCTGTGTGTTAAGTTTTTCAAAATGTTAAGTTCTGGAAATTTTATTATTATATATAGATATATGTATGTGTATGGTCATATATACTTGCACGTTATATATGCATTGGTTGCAGATAATATAGATAAACATATAATCTTATACGTTCACATCATCAGTGGAGATTTGGATACTACTTAGAGAAGACTTGTGAACACAGTATGAGCTGAGTGACAGCATGAAGAGTCGTGGAAAGAGGATGGACTGACTTTTCAGTGTAGGATTTACTTTCTGGCTCTCCATCATTTACTGGCTGAGGAATCTTGGGAACATTGCTGACTTCTCTGACATTCAATTTCTTCATCTGTAAAATAGTGAGAGCACTGACACCTATCTCATATGATTGTTAAAAAAAAAAAAAAAGACACTGTGTTAGGGTGATACATTCTCCCTAATTGATAGAGGAGGAATTTGAGTTTAAGGAAGTTGCCCAGATATATTTAAACCAAAAACCGTGTGAAACCATCACTTTGCCTTCTCCTAGCTCCAGTGTAGGGAGACCGAGAACTTCCTTTCTGCCCATCTTACAGGTACCCATGGCAACGTGGAAAGAACACATTGCACTACAGATTTAACTTCCCACTAATTTGTTAAATCAATAATAGCAGAGATGGCCCCGAAGAGACTGTCACTTCTATATCCCTAAATTCACAATGCCAGGACCCTTGTTTAAAGAGCATTTTGGTGTCAGTTGAAGATAATGTTTATGTTTTCACCACATGAATCTACTTATGTTTTCACCACATGACATTTATCATGGAGAATTTGATTCCATTGTGGGTGGTTTATTTTTTGTTTCACTAATTCCTGGCACAACATACTCTTTGATGGAAATGTGAAGGTTTCCTAGAATGCAGTCAGAAAAAATGAAGTCCCAAACAAAGGCGCTCACAATAATGAATGAATGAGGAAAGCCCATGAAAACAGAAATTGAGTGTGAATATTATTTTGTTCTTTCCTGGAGGTGCTCTGAACATTCAATGGCAATATCCCATCATTTCTGATCAATAAGAAAAAGAAATGCATCTCTGCTCTTAAAAATCCTTCTCTTTGGAAGCTCATCACAGAGACATGCATTGGCTACAGGGAACATTACTTTTGCAACATCTGGCTTCCTTCCTGGGTTCAGATGCAGTGTTATTGGCTGTTGTTGGAGTTGCCTCTGGGCCTGGTTTTTGGAGGAGGCTCCTGTTCTGATTTGTCTAGAATATCTTGCTTCCGGGAAGCTATTTTCTTTTGACTAAACTCCCATATTTATTTGTGAGCTATGAAAAATGGGAGTAAAAGTTCCTTTGGGTTATTTGCATATCCTGGAAATATAAAGCACGTCAAATATGCTAAAAATGTAACAGTTTTATTCAATACTCTGTAGTTGAAATTAAGGAATTTCAGGGGACCATGTAAAATTTTGTTTCAACAAAATATGAATATTTTACCATTATATCTAACATTCCACCTTTAGAGATAGATTTATTAATATAATAGAAATAATACTTTATTTTGTGAGGTGTTTTGTTTTATGAACATATTATTACTTATAAAATAATGTTTTATGAATGTTATAATTATTGCTTAGCATTATGACATTAGAAAAAAATTTCTACTTCTCTGCTTTCCAACAAATTATGTTTCTTATTTCTGCTATTTTTATAAAATCTAATGATTAAGATAATTTTCACAGAAAATAATATGATGTCTGAGCCATCTCTGGGTATTAGGAACAGTAAGAAGTTTAATTAAGCTAATAGCAGAATTATATTAAATAGATGCCACATGGACATGTTTCACAGTCTTTTAGAGCAAGCTAAATTATCATAATTAGTAAACTACTTAAATTTTGTTAAATGGACTATTTACAATGTTTATAAAGAAGATGGGAAGGTGGGTTGAGTTAGCAGAGTGTGAAGAGTAAAAATAGAGTGTAGCACATAATATAGAAATAATGGTGTCAGAGTATCAGCCATTCAACTTGTACTTATGGCATGCATACCAGAGTATGCTGTTTATTTTTGTAGAGAGATTTTTTAAAGACCCAATAAATAAAAATATTCAAATAAGATTGAGGTGGGTTATAATAGGCCCTGAACTTAGTCCAAGGTAAGCTGAACCAAGGCTGACTCCATTCTCCAATATTCCTTGTCCTTGGTTTGATAACTAGTGATTCTATCTCCTTCTAAACAACACTTTGAATTCCACTTTTTCTAAGGCTCTCTTTGTATTTGGAAACCTAGAATAGTGAGTTGGGTCATTTTGGAATTTCAGAGCACCAGGGTGTCATGAAGGTCAGGGAACTCAATAAGAAAAAAACAACTTATGGAAAAAAAATGTATATAAGTATATATATTTGAAGGTGGGTGGTATAGAGTGGGAAGGCCCTGCCTCAGGACCCACAGGTTCACCATGCTCCTCCTGGATGGTCACTGATTATTTGGAATTTAGGATGTTATGACAACAGCAAGGGCTTGATGTAGGAGGCCAGTGAGAACTATCCTGGAGATGTAAGTTGGGGATGGCTACTGTCGAAACCAATAAATTACACATATATATACACTCGCACACACACTTATAAGAAAGTATAGAATGCAGATTTTTCTATCAGGTATACCTGGATTCACAACTCATATCCATCACAAAGCTATTTAAACTCTAATACCCTAACATCTTCACCTGCAAAAGGAGCTACTATAGGTCCTTATTTCTGAGGATTGTCTTAAAGATTAAGTTAAAAAATAAATATATTTAATGTTTCTAGTAGAATTCCTGTCACAAAGGAAGTGCCTGGTCAGTGATACCTACAAATAAGGTTTCAACAGTCATAAATTTATATTAACTAATATATGCTCAACCCAACACAGTATATCAGATAATCCCATGAACATTCATGGGACCAATGAACTCTTCTAAGATTCTACAGCTAAAATCAGTCTCTGAGCTCACGAAGTTTCCATGGAAACTTCAAATGGTTTGGCTATAGGTAGGCAGGAAAGTGAGGCAGGTCTTTGCAGCAGTGTGGCAGTTCAGATTTTCCCAACCTGGTTCTAATGTTGTCTGTCACCCTCCCCATGTGCTCTCCTAAAATGTGACCTGCTGTTCTCCATGAAGAAGAATGTGCTCTGGAATGAGGAGAGGGTGTAAAGGGCTCCTGTAAGAACTTGACCAGTGGAATGAACCAGAAATGGGACTCGGCTATCAGTTTCAAGTGTGACACTTCACTGATCTAGCTATTTTACTCCTGTCTCTTGAACTTTAGCTTCTATGTAAAAAGTGTGACCATTTTGAGTCTACCATGTTGCAAGAAGTCCCAGCCAGATGGAAAGAACCTAGAAGATGATCCACCACGTGGAGAGAGAGATCAAGGAGAACTAAAGCCCCAGATGTGAGTGAAGAAGCCATCTTTGTGTTGGGTCCTCCAGCCCCAGATGTCTCAGAGGACCCAACGTGGGTCACAGACATACCACCCAGATGAGTCCTCTCAATATTCCTGACCCAAACTTTGTGAGCCAAATAGATGGCTCTGTTTAAGTTACTAAGATTTGAAGTGGTTTGTTACTCAGCAATAGATAAGTGGATAAATATGTTCACTTAATTATCACTAAGGATAGTGACTCTAATTTTCTACCATTACACCCAATCCTAGTAGCTTATCTCTTACTTATCCTGCAATTTTTAAATAGTTGTTAGTAAAACCTCTAGGTCCTTGAACTAGTGATTGAGCCAACCAACTCTCAGGATCTACGTGATCGGGAAGAAGATTCTCGAGGCCGCAATGATAAAGACACCTTTGGTGAAAGCAGCTGAGCTAAATTCTTGCCAGGTATTGGTCCCTATCTGAATAAACCTATGTGTGTATTTGAAGATGACAGGCAGCAGGCAAAAATTCCATATAAAAGATTGTATACTATAAGGGTTACTTCCAAATTCCAGCCTCAACTCTGGGTTCAATGCTGTAATATTCTAAAATTACATGATACTAGATTCCATTAGGTTTAGAGATAAGAGTCATTTTTAAAATTTATGTCACTTACTTAAATTCTCTAAGCTGTACTGATTTTTCTCATGTATTAAAATGAGTTGTTGTGAGGATCAATGTACAAAGGCTTGTGGTACACAAGTGTCATCCCTTCCCTCTCCTAAGATCAGCCTTTGTTCCTTATCCGTATAGCTAAAGCACTAACAATCATTCTCATTCAGGACTTAACAAATGAATTAAATGAATTCCTTCCTACAACCAAACCAATAAATCGACTTAGTGAATCTAGGCATAAGACCTTAACCCAAGACAGCTCTATCTAAATACTTCTCCAAAATTAGAAAAAAAAAAAAAGTATAATAAAAAACAGTTGAAAACTTACATTCATAGAAAAACCTACACACATTTATTGTAGCCTTCTTCATAGTTTTCAAAACTTGGAAAAACCAAAAAGACCTTTAATAGGTGAATGGGAACCAACAAACAAGCAGACAAAAAACTGCAGTACATCCAGACAATACAATATTATTCAGAAATAAAAATAAATGAGGCATCAAACCATGAAAAAACGTAGAGAAACCTTAAATTCATATTGTTAAGTGAAAGAAGCCAATCTGAAAAGACTGCAGACAGTATGATCCCAACTAGATGATGTTCTGGAAAAGGCCAGACTATGAAAACAGTAAAAAGATAAGTGATTGCCTGGAGTTTGTGGGAAAGGGGAGGAAGAGGGCCTGATAGATCAGACACCAGGGATTTTTAAGGCAGCGAAATTATTCTGTGTGATACCTTAATGGTATAATATATATACAAAGTTTGCCTGCAAAAAAAATCTAGCCATAAATACCTCTATTTTTTATCTTATAATAATGACTGAATACTTTCTGGACAGCCCTTATATGTCATAATTTTGTCAAAACCCACAGAATGTACAACATAAAGAAAAGACCTTAATGTAAACTATAAAGTTTAGTTAATCATAATATATGAATTTTGGCCGATTTATTATTAAAAATTAATAAATAAACATTATTAGTCTCATATTAGTACAAGATGTTAATAAGGAAAACAGGGAGCATTGGTGGGTGAAGGGTAAATGATAACACTGTACTTTCTGCTCAGTTTTGTATAAACTGAAACCGGCTCTAAAAAATAATCTATTAATTAAAAAAACAAAATCAGCCTCTTTCTGGTAGTCATAGGGCCCTCAAGAGGAGAAACCAATCTGAAACTGCATAAAGATGACGTGCTTCCCCAAAAACACAGTAGTGAGAAACAGAGAGATCTGGGAGCATTTCAGTCTCCGATTCCAACTATTCATGAAGCTCAGATTTATTTCCAAACTTCCTGTAGTTTTCTTGTTCAGCTCTTACTTGAGTTACGAAAGTTAGCATATTACTGTCCCCAATCTTTGCCCTAAAATCATTAAAATAAAGTTTCTTTTACCTGAAGCTAACAGTGCTGGAACTGCAAAGGACCTGCAGACTGCCAGGTATGTAGTTCGCACTCCACATTAGAGAGCCGCAACCTAACAGTGAGGAGATACTACTGATGCAAAGAATGATCTGTGTTCATTAGTCATCATCTTATGTAGTTTTCCAGCTGTCCTATTATGTAGATTTTTCCACAGCATGTTCACCTAATTAATGTAACCTCAAACCCCATGTTCAGGAAAATTTGTAACCAAACAATAATATTTTGATTTCTTAATTTAAACATTGAAATACTTAAATGTATAAGTAAATAGAACCAAGATTCATTACTTTTATGAAAAAACAGTAATTTTCAACTATATTTTACAAAAATTACATGTAAGGAATATCAAAACCACGATATGTATGTTTGGAGAAAATGCTAAAACAGCTGTTTTCAGATGAATAATGGTTAAAAATATACTAGATAACCATAGTTTCTACAAAGCACGTCAGCTTGTTTTCACCCAGATTTACTCATTTGCTTTTCACAACAGGGCTTTCCTCCTTTTCCCATTTACACATGAATGAACAGTGAAGCTATAAAGTCAAGTGACTAAACTGCCCAGAAGCCAGACCACAGTGATGAGCTGTGGACCTGCTTGAACTAGAGCCTCCATGTTCTACCTTGACATTCAGTACACAGTCTACGGGCCCACAATGACACTCACACGTTCATTCAACAAGTATTTACTGGACAGTCAGGAGGCCACATGCTAACAACCCATTGTAATGTGGCAAACATTATAGTTTTCGTCATGTTCTTTCCAATCTAATGAATAAAAAGATGGCACTTAGAAAGATCATCATATTAAGTGAGATAAGCGAAGCTGAAAAAAATCAAGAACCATATGACTTCACTTATAGATGGAATATAAAACTGAAAGTAACAAAGAAACGAAGACTCGTGGACACTGTCAGGTCAATAGTTTAGTGGTTACCTGAGGGTAAGGGTAAGCTGGGGACAGGAGGGAGGGGCCATCAAATATATGGTGATGGAAAAAGAACTGACTCTGGGTGGTGTGCACATAATGCAATACTAAGATGATGTAGTGTAGAATTGTACACCTTGAACCTATGTATTTTTTACCAACCAAAGTCACCCCAGTAAATTTAACAATTAACAACATGATGTATAACATAAAAAATAAAATCAAATATAATAATAACAGTTCCTCAGATATTAAACATAAAATTACCATGTGCTCTAGCAATTCCACTTCTGGTCATGCACCCAAAAGAGTCCAACGTGTGCACTTACACAAATATTGTGTACATCCACCCAGCAGCACTATTTACAATAGCTGAAAGGTGGAAACAATTCAAATGACTTTTGATATAAGAACGAATAAACAAAATGTGCTGTAGACATAAAATGAAATATTATACTACCTTATAATGGAAGAAAATTATGACAAATACTACAACATGTATAAAACCTTGAAGATGTGATAGTAAGTGAAATAAGCTAGCCACAAAAAGACAAATATTGTATGGTGTCATATATAAATTTCCCAGTAGTCACATTTATAGAGATGGGAAGTAGAATGATGGTTGCCAGGGGATGGGGAGAAGGGGTAAGAAAAATTTGGTGTTTAGAGGCTATTGAGTTCCAGTTTGGGAAGACAAAAAATGTTCTGGGGATTAGTTGCACAACAATGTAAATGTATTTAACCCTAGTGAACTCTAGACTTAAAAACTGTTAAAACGGTAAAGTTTATGTTATATACATTGTACCACAATAACTAGATGTAATAACAAGCATATCCTGTACTATGCTGTACTTGCTATACACATTGATATCTCATTTAGTCTCAGCAGCAACCTTAAGAGGGCTATATCATTCTTTTTCCCGTGGCATACATGCGCAACCCTAGGTTAAGAGAGGTTACAAACTTTGTTGATGGTCACTCAGCCAGAGAGTACAGTTAGGGTGTGGACACAGTACTCTTTAATGCCCAAACCTGGCATATTAATTACCATGCTCTCCTGTTCATTCATAATACACTGAAGCTACCATAGACAGTGTTGCTTCCTGGATTCCAACATTTTTGCTGAAAGGCCATCTGCAGTGTGTGTGTGTGTGTGTGTGTGTGTGTGTGTGTGTGTTGCTCCTTTGAAAGAAATGTGTCCTTTTTCTCCCCCCCTCCCCACCACTTATTCTTTGTTTCTTTTTTTTTAATTTATTTTTTTTATTGTTAAATTTAATAGGGTGATATTGATTGGTAACACTTAGACAGTTTCCAGATGTACACGTCCACATCACATCACCCATGCATTGCATTATGTGTCCATCACCCAGAGTCAGCTCCCCTTCTATCACCATATATCTGGTGCCAACTCCCCCCACCCCTGCCAACTCTCCCTCCCCCTTCTTCCCCCCTCCCCAGGTAACCACCAAACCATTGAGTGTGTCCATATAAAACTGAAAGTAACAAAGACACAGAGACCTATGGACACACTCAATAGCTGGATGATTGCCTGAGGGAAGGGGAGGAGGGGGGAGGGAGAGCAGGAGGGGAGGTGGGAGTGGGCACCAACCAGCATTATTCTTTGTTACTGATCGCCAAAATGTTCACTATAATGTATCTGGGTTCTGGGTGTAATTTAGCTTTATTTTGATATTGCATGAAATTTGAAGAATTTTGTGAACCAATGACTTTATGGCCTTTGTAAGTTTTGCCAGATTCTTGGCCATTTTCCTTTTAAAAATTACTTCTGCCACATAGTCTCTTTATTTTATAAATATTTATCAGTTACTTTAATGTTAGAATCTTTCACCATGTTTTTCTTCTGTGCTTCATCCTATATGGGTTTTGGTGATTGTTTTCGGTTTTGATTTTTTACTGATAGATCTTCCAGTTCATTAATCTTTTACTGTTTTCTTTAGGCAAAGCAACTCTGTTCAATTGAGATTTTACTTTTAGTTATTTTATTTTTCACATTTTGAATTTGGTAATGTTTATTTTTTATAAATTTCATTTCTCTGATTAAATTCTTCATCTTTTTCTCTATTATTGTGAGCATATTAGTCATAGTTATTTTAAACTCTAGATCTGATAACCACAGTAAATCTTTTATGTCATGTTTTTTCTAATACATAAATTTTCTAAAAGTAAGTTTTGTAATTTCAGATAAGCACAGAAACTGTTACAAAGCTCTCTGAAGGAACTACAAAGCCATCACTTAGATATTTTCATGCCAGGCAGTATCTGTCTTTCAAATATTCTCAAGTGGAAAACAATTTTTATACTTTATTTAGAGAAAGACAAATGTTAAAGATTCAGAGCTCAGATTTGAGAATTTATATATTTTTCATACCAATTTATTTTATTGATGTTCTATATCCCTCTAGTAGCAGAAAAGAATCATAGAGGCGTTTAAATGTATTTATGATAAATCCAGGGATTATTTCCCCTTCTAGTGTAGAATAGGAGGAAACTATTTTTCTGGGTTCTGACAGATAAACTCAAAAAAAAAAAAAAATCCTAAGATACACACAGGGAAATGATGCATATTTTCCTGTTATTTAAAATTTTGGTTTGGTCATGAGTCAGATGTCAGGAAGTAACGTTAGAGGAAAATTCCTTTCATTGACTGGGATAATATTCTGAAAATTCACAAGTGTGTGGATGCTTATAGACACAGTCTTTGAAAATAAACATTCAGTTGCAGTTTTCTGTTTTGGTCCTGGGCATCTTATTAGGAAAACGGTATAACTCATTCTTAGTGAGTCATGTAAATGGGTCAAGAGAGGTGAATGTAAACTTGTGGTTGGAAACTAAGCAATTTTATAGTAATTAATTTTATATTTCTTTTTAAAATTATTTATTTTATTGTTTTTGACAGAGAGAGACAGAGACAGAGAAAGACAGAGAGAAGGGGGAGGGCCCAGGGCTATCTCCATAGTTGTATGTCATCAGTTTTCGACATCAGTTTTCGACACAGTTTCATTCCACACAGGTGGGAGATGGGGGGCATACAGCAAAAACTGGGTGGGACTTCCTGCATGGGAGGTATTCCCCATCAAGCTGGGGGCCAAACTTGAGGCTTCCCACATGGGAAGCTCACCCAGATGGCAATGTAACTGGGAGGTCACACCCCAATTCAGCATATAGGTCTGAATGGGCCGGGGGCCAGGATTTGATCCTCAGACCCCAGGGCTGCAAAGCAAGTGCTTAACCCACTAAGCCATCCTGGCATCTCTGAAATTGATATTTCTTGACATTGAATTGATAATTGATGGTATCACAAGCATGATAATAATAATAAAAAGAAAACATAGCATGTCCATAATACCTTGGCTAGTAAAATGCGTGTACATTGTTATCTGAATAGCATTTTGTTTTTTATACTTGACCTATAAGGTAGGTAGGATGAACCAGAAAACAAAGACACAAAAACTTGTCTGAGATCCTAAAATTAGAAATTTAAAATTAAAACAAGCCTTTATTTGTCTTCAATAAATTTGTAATGTGTGTTTGTCGACCACCTACTAGGGATAAAACAATGAATCTGGTACTTGGGAAACAAATAATCAAAATGCAAAGTCTTAAATTCTAGAAGCTTCAAAGTCTAGTGAGAGAAAGACCAAAATAAAATTTAGAAAATATATATTAAGCTACAATTGGATAAGCTCTTTCACGATGGATTTTACAACATCATGTAGACTGCTAAGTGGAAAGACACCGAAACTAATTAGTGTTTTTCCTAGGATTGTTGAAGGATTATCTATAGTTAGTTTTGCAGAAGAAAAGAGGAAATGACATTTCAGATGGAAAGCATAGTATACTTAAAGGCATGGAGAAAAGAAAGATCATGGCCTGCCTATGCAGAAAGTAGAAGAAAATGAACATTGTTGGATTATAAAATGTGCACCTTGATACACTATGTTGGTGAGAGGAAGTCAGCCTGGCTAAAATTATAAAGGGCCTTTCCATTTCTGCATCTATACAATGGACATTTTAGTGGCCACACTAATAGATGCACTGACCAGACATTCTACCTACAGAATTAAAGCGGAGATTTGCCCAACTGCTGGAAGTATCAGTGGTTTAAAGCTCTCAGCTGACTTGTGCTGGGGAATTTTCCTTTACTGCACAGTGCCTGCTCACCGTGTTAAGCTTCTGGACACCTATTATCAATCAGTATGGGAGAATTCAGGCCAGTCCCTTTTGCCTTTGTTTGGACAGAACACCCTGAAAAGCCATCTCTGATCAAAAACTCCCTGTAAATTGGCTGAGACCTTCTACAAGATAGCCTTGCAGTCATTCTCTCCCCAATCCTGCTTTCTCGATCCCATGTGGGTATTGATCCCTAGTGCCCTCCAACAAACTTCAGAAACACAAATCTGTCTCAGGGTCTATTTCCAAGTGCCCTAGCCAAATAAAAATATATAGAAATAATAAATGCAAAAAAAAATATTTCCCTTATATGAAACACTATATAAACACTAACTGAAAAATCAAATCATATGTAGAACAGGTATTAACCATGAATAAATGTAGAGGCTATTTATGAATAATGGCTGAGATATCAAAGACAACCTATAGGGTACTAAGTTCCAAGTTTACCACCTTTTCAGCTAAATGTATCAAATCTTTAGTTCTTTAATGAAAATTAGCAAAATAATACTTGCACATGCTTAGAAGTTTTTTTCACAGAAAGGCCTATGATAAAAAGCAATAACCTCCTATCTAATCCCCTACCACCATCACACGCACTATAATAAACTCACCAGCCAACATTTTACTTCTTGGCTACAATCATTCTGAACATGCTTTTCTTTTTTTCGGTTGTTCTCCAGAAGTTTCCTTTGTCAAGCTAAATTATATCTTTATAATCTTTTTTGATTATTAATAATATGCTGAATATGTTGTCTCAACTCCCAGTTCCAAACATTAACACATACAATTTTTTACCATCTTTTTTACTCCAAACTTTTGGTTGTTAATTTTTTTTTTTTTTTTTAAGATTTATTTCTGTTGTTCTGACAGAGAGAGAGACATAGAGAGGCAGAGAGAAGGGGGAGGGCCCAGAGCAGTCTCTATAGTTGTACGTCATCAGTTTTCCTACATAGTTTCATTCCACAGGTGGGTGCGGGGCTGCACAGAACAGGAACCAGCCAGGGGGGCTTCCTGCATGGGAGGCCTGTGCCCGCAACCGGGGACTTCTGCATGGAAAGCCCACTCTGGTAAGAACCAAAATGGGGCACACCCAGTTCAGCATATGGTACTGCATGGGCTGGGGTGGGATTTGATCCATAGACCCCAGGGCTGCAAGATGAGCACTCACCCTGCTGAGCCATCCTGGTATCCCCAGGTGGTTAAATTTGATCATTTCAGTGAAATAATTTATTTTACATAACAGCCTCACACTTCTATCAGTTGTTTTATAAATATAGGTAATATCTCTTGACTCGATATGATGTTAGATAAGAATATTAGCAAGTTTCTTCTCTTTCTTCCATGTTCATCTCCATCTATTGAACATTTATGCCTTAGTTGACAAGGACTGATAAGGTTCAATAACCAAAACATAATCCTCTGTTCCATGAAAATCAACAAAGTGTACATTTCTTATGACTCACTCGACATTGTGTACTACAAAGAAAAAAAAAAGAAAAGAAAAAAGATAGTGCTAGAGCTGACATTGGCATTACAATAGCCTCAGTCTATGTGATCCTTGTATCAGGTCACGTAGCTGTCTCTATTCTTCCTCCACAGATTGTTCAAAATGATGCCACATTTTGGGTTACATGCTATTTAGAAGATACATATTTCTACTTCTCTTGCAGTTTTTATTTTTATTTCTTTGTTTCTAAGTTCTGGCATGTAATAACTATTTCAGTCCCAAATTTAAATGGCCTTCAGTTTCTAGACACTTCTCTTGTGTTTTCCTATTCTATGTTTTTTCCACCATGGCAAGATCCTCAGGTTAGGCCATATCATTCTATGTTGTGGCTGCTGCCCTGTGCATTGCAGGATGTTTAGCACCCTCGCCTCTATGTCCTAGATGCCAAGGACGTTCTCCTTTCCCCAGTTGTGACAATCAAAAATGTCTCTAGATATTGCCAAAGCCATCTGGGATTAAAATCTTCCCTAATTGAGAACCACCAATAATGACAAATGACTTAAAGACCCAATTTACCCTTTGCGTAGTTTTGGCTGACAGAATCAAACGTGCTTTCCTTTGGTGATCCTTGTTCCTTGCCTAGGGCTTTGGATTGATTCATGGGGAATAGAATACAAGCTGTTGTCCTCATCAGTAAGGTGACCAACCTTTTTCTAATGAAAAGGAGGACTTAAATAAGTAAGGAGGACATAAATAAATTAAAGAAACAAATATTGCAAATAAAAAAAAATTATTCTTTGCAACAATAACTAAACAGAAAGCATTATAATATAATAAATAGTTAATGCCAGTGTATTATGATTAATTATTATTTAAATATGAATATTTTTCAATTGAATGAACATTTTTTGTTAATGTGTCGTTTTCTAACAAAATATTAGAAATGTCCGTACAAGAACTATTTTTCATATTGAATTTCACAGCAAGTACTGCAGCTAGAGTATCAACATTCAGTCTTGATTTTTCAGTTGTCCAAAAATTATTAGCAATTGAAAATACCCTTTCAACTGCTGCATTAGTGCCAGGGCAGCACAATGTAAATTGGACTAAAAGAAGTAAATTTTCATATGGTATATGTGCATTTTTGAAATGGTTGAATATTTCCACCCATCTTTTATGAACTTCAACATGTTCATTTTGCCACTTGACCAGTTTTTCAGAATTTAAATAAATATTCTGTTTTCTAATTTCTTCAAATAGACAATTGTCATCTATTTTAATGTCTGGTAGTTCTGTGGATAAACACTGAACACAAGTTGAAAAGGAGGACATCTAGGAGGACACTTTTTGAGGGAGGACAGAACTTCCAAAAGGAGGACAGTTGGTCACCTTATCATCAGGTCTTACAATGGGTGTATTTCTCTTTTAGGAATATTGATGGGCACATTGACACAACTGCCAACAACACTAGCATGGTGCTGAATAGGTTTTGCCAACTGAGAAAACTCAACTGATAAGGCTAAACATAATTTTTGCAAGACCTGCTTTCTCACAAAAAGCCTTGACATTGATATGATTCTAGTTGGGGCTGCAGAACTTTATCTTTGTGGACCTCTCACTATGAACCATAGTGTTGATTATAAGCATTAACTAACAATCATGAAGAACAAGGGTATTAAATGTAGAATCAAAGCAGATATTCTAAAAACATTTTTCAGCAAGGGAAATAACAACTCCAGGATTTAAAGGCCCCTGATATACTCTAAGCTCCAGCTCTAAACCCTGCCCATCACCCAACCAGATTTTCAGGAATTATAAAGGGCAATCTGGATTGCATTTTAAAAATAGGAAATCCAACATAATATCCTTAAATTCAAACCAGTAGGCACAATGAACGTATTTTTCCAACCTTTTATTCTTCGATCAAGAGAAAATAGCATCCTGGAAACATGCAGAAGGCAAGTAATAGTGTTTTTTATTCCTTTCTAAATCCAGGTACTCAGAGAAGACTTTACACCTATCTAATCTTTTTAATACTTACAGTGTTTATCATCTCTCCCCTCTCCTTCAGAGAAGTTAGATACGAGTTTAATCAAGGTCTTACAGGTGGGGACAAGCATAATAGCATTTTGACTCAAATCCATGTCTTCCATTATCAGAACCCCCTGTGCTATTCTGCATTGCAGTAAAGCTGGATGATCACTTCCCTTAAGAAAGAGATAATCTTTTACACTGCCTTTGGGGGTAGCACAGCATATCTGATATGGAGGAAATAGTCGTTTCTCTTTGCTTGTCTGTAAAGAGGCGTAATTTTTGCACTTTTGTAGAGAGGACTAGGACATAAAGATTTATACTAATAAATTACTGGTTTGATTACTGAGCTTTCACAACAAATCTATTTAAAAAACTTACTTATGAGAAATGGAATAATATCCTTCCACTTGAGTGCACAAAGTGTGAAAGGGAACTCATAAACTCATTAAGAGTGAAAATACAACTCAATTCCAAAGAATTAACATCTTTTTGCGGCCTGCCACCTATATGGCAGGCTTTGTGCTAGGAGATTGGAATACAATTTATATAAACGTAGTCTCTATGTATTAGTTTCTTAGAGCTCCTGTGCCAAAACACCAAAAATAATATGACTTAAAACAACAGATTTTTTTTTTTCTATCCACTTTGCAGGCCGGAAGTCAGAAATCAAGGTGATGGTAGCACCATTCCCTCTGAAAGCCATAGGAAAGGATTCTTCCTGTCTCTTCCAGGTTTGGGTGGCTCCAGGCTCTTCACAGCTTGTGGCTGCACCTGCCTAACCTCACCTCTATCTGCACATGACCTTCTTCCCTGTCTGCTTCTATCCCTCTTCTGTCTGTTATAAGGACAAGAATCATTGAATTTAGGGCACACCTAGATAATCCAGGGTGATCTCACCTCTAGATCCTTAATTTAATTACATATACAAAGATCCTTTTCCAAATAAGGTCACACTCACAGGATGGAACTAGGATTTAGGGTATTGACATCATTTTGTGTGTGTGTGTGAGTGGGGAGGGTACCGTTCAACCTACTGTAGTCTTTTACCTGGAGGAGCTTATAGCTTACTATGGAAGGAAGCTTGACAGGCAAATAAATAGGTGGGAAATTTATATAGATGCTGTGACAAAAGTAGGTTTAAAATGAGGACACAAAGGAGTGAAACACAGCACCTGGAGGATTCCAGGAAGACGTCACAAAGAAGGTAGTCCTAGTTTTACTTGCCTATACTTGAGAGTGAAAGTAAAGAAAGAATAAATCTAGTTTGGCTTCTGAAGCAGAGGTAATACACTCTATTTCCTTGCCTATAGATATATTTTGTTTGGCTCACACAATATCTGCCTAGACGATGTTTACTGATTAATTGAATGAGTTGCCAACACTTAAATCCTGGGAGATTTCACACAATGATCTTGGCTTCCTGCTTCTTTTGTAAAAGTGAAGTAACTAGCTATGCTGGGCCTGTTTTAGTGTAGGACAAAAATCACTGAAGCTGAGTGGAGTACTGCTTTTGGTAGGGCCTGTATATTCCATTCTGAAAATATCCCTACAACTGCCTCTCATTTATACTATAATTAGGTCAAGTGTCATTTGCTGTTGTTATTAACCATGTGCTGTTTTCTAAGGTATAGTAGAGTTAGGAGGAGAGACAAATTTAATTTTATATATGTCTGTTGAAAGTGGAGAAGTACATGAAAGGATTTTGTGATTCAAAACCAATGTAAGAAACCATATTTGTATATGAAAGAAAAGATTTTTTAACTTTAAAGTGCAAATTGTGTTTGGGGTAAAAGTAGAGATTTTATGATCATTGCTCACTTCATTTATTACATTTCCTGTGTACTTTACTTCTGTGGTTATTTAAACTTTCAACTCTTGCCTTTATGTCTTAAATCTAGGAGGATATAGTGATATGAAGAGGGGTTTCCATGACAAAAAATGTCATCTACTACAGTCGTCATTGCTATGAGGATATGTCAGCTCAAACTTAGTCAGCACCAGTGAAATCTCATATAATTTGTTCTCATCGATTTTCTCTCCAACAATTTTTACTGTTGACATTTTTTAATATAGTACAATTTGAACATCTTTATTCCTATTAAATTTCCTATTATATTCTCCAGTTCAAGAATCTATCTAACCCATTGAGGTCTTTCTGAATTTTCCAAAACATAAACTATCTTTCTCAGATTTATAGTGGCAGCAAATTGTCTTCAGACAAGGTACTGAAGAAGAGGTTGCAGGGTGAAGCTCACTATGAAACACTGAAGACTCAATTCTCCTTTTTTGTGGATCTCAAAATCAACAACACATAGTATTCTTCCCTGGCACTGTCATCGAACCCTACAATCTTCTTCTGTTTCCAAGATTAACCTGATAAATTTTTTCTAATTCTAGACTAAAGATGAACTGAGACTAAAATCAAAAGAGAAAAAGGAAGAGAGAGAGAGAACCATTGAGAATCACCAATACCAAGGACAGTCATTTAATACCTATTTAAATAAAAGTGTTTTGACTTCCTATGATCTCTCTTTTATTCATGAGTCCTCACAAACCATATAACTGGCTTTTTTTTGCTTTTATTTTTAAAGAAATTTGTACAGATTATCCATTTCCCCCTGGGCTTATAGTTTCTGAAGTATATACTTCCTCTTTTGAAAAGAAATTTAAGAAACTATTTACATACCACCACCTTTAACAATTTTAAAAGGCTGCTTTATGGATTATAATATCCTCCGTGGTAAAATAATAAATTTAGTTTATAACAAACAAACATTTATTAGATACTGATCTTGTCAAAGTGTTAGAAAATTAGTCCTGACCTAACACACATCACAGTTAAAAGCTGCATTTATTTGTTCAAAAGTAATTTTGGAAGTCTACCTACTGAAGGATTTGTAGCACCTGTACTTCATTCAAATGCCTCAAATATTATTTTTTCAAAAAAATTTTTGTTGGACTAGCAAAATAGTCAGCTGGTAGAAAATTAATGAGTGGAACAGACAGTTCAAAAATTAAAAATGTGGATATTGTCTCAAGAACACTTATGGAAAGAGTAGTTACAAACATCAGGTGCTTTTTTCACCAATTCTGACAGCTCAGACTTTGGATTTTAAATTTAATTTTAACCACAGAACTGTCACTCGATATGTAAAATGTAGCACATTAAAATCTTGCTGAACCTTATCCCTCAATTGCATTAATAATACTTTATATAATACATTTTGGATGATTAAAGAAAAGTGGTAAACTTAAGGCATCTTTCATTGAGCTTAACATACAAAAAACAGCTCAATAAATATTTCTTCTTCATAATGGCTTTCAGAGTGAATGAGTGAGATCTCAACCACTAGTTTGCAGGATTTGAACAATCCATCTGTTAATTATAAAAGAGCAAGAATAGAATATAAAATCATAACATGTATTTTTCTGTGTGCATATCTATAATCCTCCTTAAACAATTTGGATCACCCAGTCTAATTCAATCCAGATTTGCAAAGGCAGAGAAAAATTAGATTAGGTGGGGCCTTAGAATTTCATAAGAGTCGGGGGCTGTTTTTAGAGTAAGATTTCTTTCAGCCAAAAATACAGTTTTTTTGTTTTTTTTTTTAAATTTTTTTTTTTTTTTTTTTTTTTTTTTTTTTTTTTTTTTTAAATTTTTTTTTTTTTTTTTTTATCTTTTCACATTTATAGAGAGAAATTATCTTTTTGTCTTCAGTGCATAGTTATTTCTATTTTACTTTTTGACAGATAGAGAGAGAGACAGAGACAGAGACAGTTAGAGAACCAAACTGTGGGAACTCCCCAGTTCAGCACGTGGGTCCTGCCTGGGCCGGAGCCGGGATTCGATC
>PVKE010022672.1:0-25357 GCA_004027555.1 Craseonycteris thonglongyai | reverse complement strand
AATATAAACCTGATGTGATTCATCTGTCTTCTTCTGCACAACAGAAATCACACTAACAATGATAGAGGATTCTTTAATTTTCATGGGTACTCCGTGCATTTGATGACTAATGTTTATTATTATAATTTAATTCTGTCACATGTTTTTTTCCTTTTTGTTTCATATAAATTATAATTTTATTATAATATCATGTTATTCTGCACCGAATAAAAATGTAATAAATGACTGATAGAGATTTTCTATGGTATTTAATTTATATAATTACCTTTGTTATGCACTCTAATAAAATATTTAAACTTCATAATACCATTTAAAAATTGTCTAATTGTTACCAACCAATGTAACCTCATCAAATTTAACAATAAATTAAAAAAATAAAAAATAAAAAAAAATAAGAAAAGAAAAAAAATAAAAAAAAAATTGTTTTTTGTTATAAAACATCCTATGCCTCTTATAGACATAAAAATAATCGATACCTCTATCTCACTCGATGGGTTGGCACGTGAGTCGAACGAGTATACTCTTATTTCATAAACTTTGGCACTCAATTGCCAAAAGTTTCGCCACCCCTGGTATAGGATAATGACTAAGAACATGCTTTTTTGAATTAGACTGCCTGGGTCCAAATACTGACTCCACTAATTACTTTGTGACCTCGAATACATTATTTATTTTCCCTGTGCTCCAGCTTCTGTAAACATTCTGGAGATGGGGAAGCCAGGATAGTCAGCAGTAGAGCACTTGCCTCACAATCACAAGGTCCAGGGTTCGAGTCCCCAGCCCTGGCCTGTGAAGCCCCATGTGCTGAATTGAAATGCAACTGGTAGCCCCTGAGGTGGCTCAGCGGCAGAGTTTCTTGCCTCCCACGCAGGAGGCCTCTGGCTTGGGCCCTGCACAGCCCCACATCCACTTGTGTGGAATGAAGCCATGTTGTAGCTAACGACGTACAATTATGGCCACTGCTCTGCTCGCCCCCCACCCCCTTCTCTCTCACTCTACCTTTTCTCAAGAAAACAAATTTTGGGAAAGCCGGGACGGCTCAGCGGGTTGAGTGCTCGCTTTGGGGCCCCGAGGACCGAGGATCGAATCCCGGCTCCGGCCCAGGCAGGACCCACGTGCTGAACTGGGGAGTTCCCACAGTTCGGTTCTCTAGCTGTCTCTGTCTCTGTCTCTCTCTCTATCTGTCAAAAGTAAAATAAAAATAAATATGCACTGAAGATAAAATAATTACTCTCTATAAATATAAAAAAAAAAGAAAACAAATTTTAAAAAATTATTTCTAAAAAATAGTAGAGTTAATAATAGCTCTTCCCTTGGGGAATAGAGTCAAGACTAAATAAAACAAAATAGATAAAGCTGTTAGAATAATGTGTGGTACATAATAAGCATTCAGTAGATGGTAACTGCTACTATTGGGGACAAAAAGAAGCCCCTACAGAGGGAGGTCTCAACTTTAATGTGTAAGAGCATCAGGAAAGCTTATTCAGATACAGATGCAGGGGGCAGGGGAGGGGGTCTGCAGGAGATATGAGGAATCTGCCTTTTTTAGTGCCATTCCAGGTGACACTGGTGCCGGTGGTCCTGCCTGCCTGCCCTGACGGGGCTAACGCCCAAGCCTAATCAAAACTCCAGGGGAATCTGGAAGGGCAAGCCCCAGGAGGAGAGACAGCTCTCTGCAGGCCTGGAGCATTCCCTTTTGTCTCCAGCTCCTCCGAGCACCTACCAAAACCTGGCCTTGCACAAAGCCACGGGAGTTCCATTCTGAAAGAGGCTTTTTGTGAGGCATTTCTTCACATAGTAAATCTTGCCTGCTTCTTTGCTCTGAATCCTCTGCTTTTAAAGGAGACTCAAAGATTTATGCTGTCCCACAGGGACAAAGTCTGGAATTCACACTCCATTCACAGCTTGGGAAAGTCTTCTGCAGCACTTGGGGAAGAGGACACCGCAGAGCTTTCTCGGGCATTCTGAGCGGCCAGGCAACCCTCCAGATGTGCTCTCCAGCTCCTCCAGAACCCCAGGAGCAGCCTCACTTCCAAACGATAGTAGGCTCCAACCCAAAAATGCTCTTTGTGGTCATGTTGAGCATCATCCCAGATCGAAGGGAATTCAAAACTGTGCCTAACAGATTCCCTTGAGGTCTCACCCCACAATGTCCTGAATAAACACTTAGCCTCCCACTCGGCAATGGCATGACACTTGAGAATTACGAAGTACATGAAAGACACATGGCTGTGTTGTTCTGCGAGCTTTAGTGCTGGGCTCACTGCTAGTACTACCTACCTGACAACCACATGCACAAAAATGGTTTTTGGAGGAGGGGAGGGTGGCTGGGGGCACTTGCTCTTCACTCTAGAAGTCTCCTCAGCTCAGTCTCTCTCGTCCCATGCAATATTTCTGTGCTCCCTGCCACAGGCTTTGAAATTATGGCAAAATTAGCCTTCTGAATTTTGTCTTGATTTTTTCCAGGTAACTGACTCTACATGAACCCATTTCCTTATACCAATCATTTATTCACCTTCTTTTAAATTATATTCCTGCTTTGTCTTCTTTGAAATATAACTAAAGAAACATGGGCTTCTGAGTCTACTAGATCTTGTTAGAGCTTGGCTCAGTAATTTGAGAGCGATGTGACTTTACACAAGTTACTGAAATCCAGTTTCCCTTGGTTTTCCTTATCTGTAAAATGAAGCTGATGTTGAAGCTTCTCCAGAAGAGTCCTTATTTCTACAACTGGTCCATCATAGGTCTCTATAACTTCCTTCTTCCACTATTCATTCCATGTTCCCATTGCCCTCAGCTAGAAATGCTTCTTGTTCTAATAGAATAATTCAAAATTTCATTCCTGTGGCTTACTTTACTAAAAAAAAAAAAGGCCCACGTTTTAATTCCACATGAAAGCTTTCAGTTGCTGAGGCTGCACTGGGTTGCTATAGTCTGCCATTAACTTTTACCACTGGGCATGCAGTAGGAGACGCACTAGGGAACCTCTTAGGTTCCTAACAGACTCCTTCCCCACACTGTGTAGTAACAATCCTATTTCCCCCTTAAGAACCAGGATCGACAACCCCATGTAATGTAATACAGCAAGCCTCTTCTGTGCCTGTTTCAGTTACATGAGGAATCCAAAGTGATCAAGTGTCATTTTCAACTTCCAGGTTAACTGAACCATTTTGTGTCCACTGGAGGAACTACATCTCTATTGGAAACTAAGGCTTCTAAGTCAACAGATCCCGAAGTTACAGAAATGGGAAGCAAAATGCATATGAGTGGGTTATTAGGTATAATAGAGAGAGGAGCCAGACCACTTCCTCCCCTTGCGAGCTATGGCATAACAGAAGAGAATGGAAGAAACAGCACCTCATGTAACATGCTGGCTCAGGGCATATACCACATCTTGTAGGACAGCAGCCACACCTACCAGTGGGCCCATAATGAGCAAACAATGGATCATTCTTTCCTTGCTGTCTTCCAGAGCCACCAAGAGTGGGGTTATAATGCTATAGCTGGAGCCACAATTTTCAGCTAGATTTTTCTTCTTCATTAACTGGTCAAAGAGAACTCCCCAGGAATCTGAGTTACTTGCTTATATAATTCATTTGTACCCTTAGTACTTGCTTAAGCCTGATTTTATATATATATATATATATATATAATTTTATATATATATATTATTTATATATATATAAAATTATATATATATTATTTTATATATATATATATTTTATATATATATATATATATAAAATCAGGCTTAAGCAAGTACTAAGGGTACAAATGAATTATATAAGCAAGTAATATATAATTGAAATATATAATATATTTAATATATAATATATAAGTAATATATAAATGAAAATATATTTTAGATATATTATGTGTATTATATAATATATAATGTATTTTATATATAATATATAATAGGTTGTAGATTACATAATAAAATATATATTACCGTATATATAATACACATATAAATTTATATATAGTGTGTATATTAAAATGTGGTATAGCATATTATTATATATATTATAATACAATATAGTTTACATATGTATTGTACATGTATTTGTGTGTATGTGTTTAATGCTCTTACCCAGATAAATTAATATTTGACATCTGTGATGGATATGAGAGCTATCTAATTCTTTTATTTCATTTATTTATTTATTTTGTAGGTCTACCAAGGAATTGACTTGTCTTGAGTTCCTTAAGGTGAGATGTGGCTTGCTTTAGAAAAAAAATTAGAATAGAAGTCATACATTTTAATTACCCTTGGAAGCTTTTAATTGCTGAGGCTCAGCACTCTACCCTGTTTTACCATTGTTGGATAATCATAGAAGCAAATGCTATTATGGAGGTGAGATGTTGAATCATCATACAGAAGACAGATGTTCTGGAGAATTCCCAACTCATAATGGACTTTGCTAGACCAAGAAGTAAATTTTTATAGATTCAAGCCAGAGAGATTTGGGGCTTATTTATTGCTGTAACATAATCTAGCCTATTCTGACTGATACAGATATCAATGACAGAAGGAACACAGGATATTACTAAATAATAATCTAGAATCTGTGGCCTTGTGTAAAAGATCATGCATTGGGAAGTGAGGAAACTGATCCTGGAGGCTGGAAAGGTGGCATTCAGTTACCTAGTGGCATACTAGTATCATTTGGTAAAACTATAGCTAACAGTAACTTGGGAGGCAACCATGTACTCGGTGAACTTGTATGTAGAACTTGAAAACAGAGTAAGAATTTAACTTGTTTATTGCTGCATTGGCAAATTTCCAAAAGAAAAAAGATGAGCTCGTTTAAAAATTTGGCTTTTTCTTTCAAACTGAAACAAAAAGAAAGATGGGAAATCTAGCAGGATTGGGAGATGTAACCTGCTTCTCAAATCCAACAGTAAAGATAAATCTGAGAACTAAAACTAAAAATCCAGCTTGAAGAAAGAATCACATCAGGAACCATTATACTGAGAAGCTAACACTTAATCCTGTGAATGGATTAAGGCACCTCAAACAAAGAATCATATTATAAGTTTCCCACTAAGCAAATTATTTCATTTAGATGAAATAACTCAGGGAAAATGTGCTAAAAGTGTGGTTCTCCCACTGAAGTTCAAGAAAATCAAGGTCTATGCAATTGCAATTAAGAGATCAGGGTGAAAAAGCAAATATAAAAAATCTGAGAACTATGTCTTTTAAAAAAACCATGGATATGACTATTTGGCATTTGAGATTGATTTTAATCAAATTGATAGACTACTAAGTTTTTGAGATATCTGAACTACCAAAGGAAGTATATGAACTTGGACTAAAAGAGTCACTGACTGTTAAAACTTTCAACAACCCTAGTCCAAATATCTAGAGGCAGCAAGTGGTCCGAGAAGGCTAATACCAACCCTTTCCCAGTGCTCATTTCATTTGCCACCAATGAAACTAATGTCAAGGGGAAGGCCTTCCCTGAGGGTGGGGCCAAGGGCTCAGTGACTGGACTCTAAGAGCCCTCCCAGACAGCCTAACTGGGGCCTAACCTAGGAACGTTTCACTTAAAACAGTTCCTAACACAGATCTCTAAGGCTCTCCCAAGTTTCTCACTGAGAACTAAGCATTCCTCCTTGAGGCTGTCAAAACACGGTTTTTAAATCTCTCTTGCAGTCCAGCCATGTATATGCATGTATGTCCCAATTAAAACTGAGTTTCTTGAGGGTCAGTGCAAATTTTCATTCATCTATGTGTCCTTAGGGATCGTCACTGGGTAAAAAGCGCCCAGAAATATCTACCCAAGTAGATTTCAGAATTGCTACATGTCAATATCTACTGTTTCCACTGTTTTCCTTTTCTGAGTGGAAATGTTTATTGTGGTTATTGTATCCTTAACCGACCATTGGACACAACAGATTGAGTTGCAGGGGTCTGGGGGGAAGGTAACTTGTGTTTCAGCTTATCAACCTCACACTCAAGAGCCACACATGGCCTATGTACAGACTCTAATCTTTACCCAGAGACCCTTGGTTTTGAGGTAATCTCTCTTGTGGAGGAATGGAGACATTCTGTGTGTGGGGAGGAGAGCCAACTATTTAGTGTCCAGGACGTGAACTACAGTGGACAATAGTTTTATTCACCTAGATTTCTAGCTCTCCTCCTTCAAGCTATATGGTAGGATTGACCATGTGACCTGTTCTGGGCAATAATTTGGAGCATATGGAATATAGAACAGTGACCTGAGGTTGAAGTATTTAATAGCTTGCCAGTGTGAGACGTTATAGAACCTCCTTCCCTGCTTCAGCAACCAGCAACATTCCGAAGGAAGCCTCTGTCCTCTTGAGTTCCTGAATGGGGGACATTATAAGACAGAGCTCCTTATCAACTTGAAATGGATATATAACATAAGCAAGAAATAGTCCTATTTTATGGTGCTTTTGTTACCATGGCATATCATGACTCATGTAGTACTCCCATGAGTACTTCAACATCTTCTTAATTTGTGTAATTCAGAAATTTTCCTTGGAGGATGTCTATCCTAAACTCCCTTAAAAAATAAAAATGGGGGAAGCCGGGATGGCTCAGTGGGTTAGGCGCTCACTTTGCAGCGCCGGGGACCAGGGATCGAATCCCGGCCTGTGCGGAACCATATGCTGAGCTGGGAGCTCCCCCAGTTCAGTTCTCTCTCTGTCTCTGTCTCTGTCTCTGTCTCTGTCTCTGTCTCTCTCTCTCTCTCTCTCTCTGTCAAAAATAAAAATAAATAAATAAAAATATATTAAAAAAATAAAAATGGGGAAGCCAGGATGACTCAGTGGGTTAAGCGCTCACTTTGCAGCCCCGGGGACTGTGGATCGAATCCCGGCCCCGGCCCATGTGGACCCATATGCTGAACTGGGGAGTACCCCCAGTTCAGTTCTCACCAGGGTGAGACCCTGCCTAGCTCCTGCCCTGTGCAGCCCCGCCCACCTGTGGAATGAAACTATGTGGAAAAAACAATGATGTGCAACTATGGAGACTGTTCTGGGCCCTCCCCCTTCTCTGTCTCTGTATCTCTCTCTCTCTCTGTCAAAAGTAATAAAAATAAATAAAAATAGAAATGCTCTCGCCTAGTGTCTGCACACTACCAGCCCTGCCCTGCCACTCTCAGTGATGGGCACGCACTGTTTCGTGGGAACTATAATCAGGTTCCTTCTTATGTGGAGCCAACCTGCTTCCCTATTATTTCTACCCATTAGTCTAAATTCTTCTCTCCCATGCAACTGAAAGTAAGAATGATTCTTCTCCCATAAACATCCTCTAACCAGTTTTCTTTTCTGAATTTTCCTTGAAAGGCAGTTTTCAGACTTATCATCCTCATCACCCTTTTCTAATTGCAGATCTAGTGTCCCACTTAAAATATTCTCAGAGGACAAACTTGAAGGCTTTCCCAGTTTCTCACTGAGAATTAATCGTCCCTCCTTGCTACTGTGACAATGCTATTTGTAAACCTTTCTAGTGGTGGCTGTGCATTACAGTCATTATTATATGTATATGTGTCTCCCCATCTAAACTGACTTAATTGAGGGCAGAGGTAAACTTTCATATCTATATGTCTTTAGGGACCATCATAGCATTGGACACATTATGGACACTCAAAGAAAGGAAGAACAAAAAGAGGATTTGTGATTATAATAGGCTGCAAAATAGCCCCAAAGATATGCAGGTTCTAATCCCTTAAGCCCATGAACATTACCTTCTATAGTAACAGGCACTTTGCAGATGTGTTTAAGAATCTTGAGGTAGGCAGATTATCCTGGATTATCATTATCCAGGTGGGCTTTAAATAGGATAACATGTATCCCTATAAGAGACAGGAAGAGGGAGATTCTACTCCTGGAGACAAAAGGCAAGGCAATGGCCTCAGCAGAGAAAGCGAAAGAGAGATGGAGATTTGACAATGGTACCCTGTGTGCATAAAGACAGAGGAAAGGGCCACGAGCCAAGGCATGAAAGTGATGCTACTCTAGACGCTGGAAAAGGCAAGGAACTTATTCCATGAGCCTCGAGCGGGGGTGGAGCCCTGACAACAACTTGATTTGGACCCGAGAAACTGATTTCAGACTTTTGCCTCCAGAAACGTAAGACTTGTCTTCTTTTTTTTTTTTTTAAGATTTATTTTTATTGCTTTTGACAGAGAGAGAGAGAGAGAGATACAGAGACACAGAGAAGGGGGAGGGCCCAGAACAGTCTCCATAGTTGTACATCATTGGTTTTTCCACATAGTTTCATTCCACAGGTGGGAGCGGGGCTGCACAGGGCAGGAACTGGGCCGGGGTCTCACCCCGGTGAGAAATGAACTGAGGGCACTCCCCAGTTCAGCACATGGGTCCACACGGGCCGGGGCCGGGATTCGATCCTCAGTCCCTGGGGCTGCAAAGTGAGCGCCTAACCCACTGAGCCATCCCGGCTTCCCCAAGACTTGTCTTAAGCTACCATATTTGTGGTAATCTGTTATAGGAACAATACCAAAAGAGTACAATGACCAAAAGGATTCCCTGTATCTAACCTTCTGACACAGGCAGAACAACACTCCAAACATCTGGAACAAACCAGCACCATTTCTGACACCCACCAGACAGTCTACATGACCCACAACTGGTGGGAACCACCACATCTTCCAAACGTAGAAAGGACACTCCTTCTGCCTTTGTTTCAGCAACACAAGCCATCATTTTTATTCTTACAGGAATAAACCATAAATTAAAATCTGGCTATCTGAAATGCACATCAGTCCTCTGATTTTTCCATTGTACTGAGATGATTTAAAGTATTGACTAGGTATCAATATTCCTTTTGTTCAAACAATATACAATTTATTAAATTAAAATTTTTTATACTTTCATTTCAGAAAATTATATTTTAAATGGAAATTTGCACCTACGCCTCCTGATCTTTTCATGAAAGGCTAGTAGCAGCTGCTAGATTCTCAGTGAACAAAGTAACAAGATCCAGCAGCCAGATGACTCAGGGTCACTTCATTAGTTTTTCTTCTTTCATTAATATTAGCGCACTAGGAAGGGAAGAAACAAAATGTATGAAGGGCAATTCTGATGTCAGGATGAGCCATTAATAGAATTTAGACTGCTCAGCAATAGAAGTTAGATGCTAAAGAGAAGACACATTTGAAGGCCTGCTCTCCCAAAGCTAATGACAATCACTGATTTTTTTTTAACTGAATTTCAGAGGTTAAGTCATTAAGATTTAGATCTTTGCCATTCTTGATGGCTTGATTTCTGGAACACTTTGTCCACATTAGTATCATTAATACTATAAAATGAATCTTCTCTTAAAAGTGAGCATAGGGGAAGCCAGGATGGTTCAGAGAGTTAAGCACTCGCTTTGCAGCCCCAGCGACCAAGATTGATTCCCAGCCCCGGCCTGTGTGGACCCATATGCTGAGCTGGGGTGTGCTTCCCATTCAGGAGGCCCCCTGCCTGGTTCCTGCCCTACAGGGTCCCTCCCACCTGTGTGGAACAAAACCACATCAAAAACTCATGAGGCCCAACTATGGAGACAGCTCTGGGCCCTCCCCCTTCTCTCTGTCTCTAACTCTGTTTCTGTCAAAAACAATAAAATAAATCTTTAAAAATGAGCATTGTTAATGTACTTCAATGAAGCTGTCAAGATCCCTTTTAAATGATCTTCCATCCTCTCTTAAAACTTAACTATGATCAGCCAAAGTGTCCTCTGATAGATGACTGGATAAAGAAGTTGTGGTACATTTACACAATGAAATACTTACTCAGCAATAAGAAAAGATGAAATACAGCAATTTGTGACAACATGGATGGACCTTGAAAACATCTTATTAAGCAAAATAAGTTAGACTGAAAGAATCAAGAAACATATGACCTCACTTATAGATGAAATATAAAAAAGAAAGTAACAAAGAAACAAAACTCATGGACACAGTCAATAGTTTAGTGGTTACCTGAGGATAAAGGGGGAGGTGGGTGGGAGAGTTGTGTGGGTTGGGGAGGGGGGGAGTAGAGGGGGCATCAAATATATGGTGATGGAAAGAGAGCTGATTCTGGGTGGTGAGCACATAATGCAACACATAGACAATGTAATGTAGAGTTGTACACCTGGAAGCAATGTAATTGTTATCAATCAATATCACCCCAAAAATTAAAAAAATTTAAAAAACTTAGCTATAGCTAGGTCCTCTGCCTCCTAGGAAATCTTTGTGTTCTTTTCTTATCCTAGAGCATCTGACTTAATTTTGAGATCTATTTCTTTGTTTGCTTAGGTGTATTTATGGAGGTCATGTCAATAAATAGAAAATTTGGTTGCTTAATAAGAAGGATAATTCTGAACAATTGCATCAAATATACAGAAATGAAAAAGCTGTCTTTACAGGCTTATACATATGGGTGATTGAAGCAGCAAACTCAGCTGCTTGACCACCGACAAGTAAGGATCCATTTCTTGTGGTGTGCCTGCAAAGCAAATGAGCCAATAAAGAGCTCAGTGACTAAATGATTTAAGTTCAGTGCCTGAAACTATAAAATAATTCAAATGTGCCTGGATGTTCACTAATGAGGATCATGTGTGAATTTGAAAAGCTTGTAAATGAAATGCAATCTTCAGTGAGTTGGGGTATTTTTGTTTTGTTTTGTTCTGTTTTTTGGTTTTTTTTTTATGAGGGGAAAAAAAGTTGCTAAGTTTTATATTGATTTTTTAAGAAAAGACTTAAGTTGTTTAACCAAGTTAGTGGGAAAGCCTCCACCATACTACATGAGGGGGAGGGTGGATATTTCAATCTCTCCCCCAATAACCTAAGTTTCACTCATAGTAACTTTTTCTAGAGCATAAAAGAGCCTAATAAAAACTGACTTTCGCACCCTCAGCCACATCACACCTCCCATTATCAGTCCCAAGGTCACATTAAAAAGGAATCAACTTTTCTCTCCTCCCTTATCCTAATTATTCCCAACAAAAAGGACAAGTGTTGCCTTATTGGTATAATTCAAAGTCTCTGGTGGCAGAGACACTCTATATGAGTAATTCCCCTTTCCTGACTTTTCAGTTTCTCCTTCACTTTTTTATAAGCAGAGAAGCACTGTGATTTTATTAACATTACCTCTTTGGAAGAACCCTTTATCTTCAAAGGAGGATTCATAGATAGGCTTTTGAGCAACATAAAACAACCTTGTAACCACTCACAGTGTAATTGGGCCATAAGAGACAGGTGGAAGTAGAAATTGATCCACTTTCTTGACAAAGACAGTAAGGACTTGTGACTAATCAACGACAGTTTGTAAGGAAAAAACCCTTTCCTTTCAGTTCCTATTTCCATTGTTGTGCACTGATTTTTAATATTGAGTTCTCTCTTTCATAGTTTATTCCAAAATTACTTTTATTCATCATCTCCTAATTATTTCTTTTGTATGCTCAGCAGGCAAAATAAACTCTAACCATGATAAGGGGAATGAGTCACAGCCCACACCTGCCCTCACTCTGAAGGGCTAGATTATGTGTTCCTGAGTGTTCTCATGCTCAGCCTTCCGGTCAGTCCCCTTCACTTCCTCCCTAGGTGAGGTAGGGCTAGCCCTCCACGTAGCCATCCTCTTCAGCTTGTTGCTCCCACTTCATCTTGTTGCTCCCATACCTTGCCTTTGTTCAGGACCTCATCTTCTCCTTTTTGTTGTCTCATCATTTCCCTATCTTTATACAAGTCCTGACATTCTGCCTAACTTCAAATGTGAGTCCCTACAATCCATTCTCCACACTGCAATCAGATTAAGCCTTTAAAGCCCAAAACTCATCCTGTATGCCCCATTCTTAAAGTCCTCCAATGTATGGATTCCTGATGCCACCAGGATCACGTCCTAATTTTTTAGCATGACTTTGAGATATGGTCTCTGCCTACTTCTTTCTCCATTCCGTACCTCCCTGCTTCCCTTTGCATTCCTTGTCTCATTGAAAGTTTTACCTCCCCATCCCTATTTCTCACTACTTCTTTACTATCACAATGCCCAATGATGAGGAAGACAAGAGCTAAGGATGTGTCTTAAGTTTCCACCTTGACTGATAGAGTGGACAATGTCACTCATAGAAACATGGAGGAGAAGACACAGATTTAGGGTATATAAGGAACTGAGACATCTTAGTTTCAAGTTGCCAAAGAGACAAATCACAGGTAGAGACACTGAACATACAGTTACAAAGTAGGGTGTGACGCTTCAGAGATCATAGCTCAAAATAAAGGCCTACAAGTCATCAATCTATAAGTGGAATTTGAAGCCATGGAGGCTACCATAAAAAGTTTGAAGTAGGAAGAAAAGATGTTGATGGTAGAACACTTAGGAGGTAGGCAATAAAACAAGTACCAGAGAATTGAGGAATATCATCCAAGAGACAAGAACATAGCAGGTATATACAAACGACAAAACAGAAGACCTTTCCAGCTCTTGACAGTCTTACCAGTTGAGTCTCTCTATATACACCACACACACACCAATCCAAAGATTGCTTTTTAAATCTCACCTCCTTTCTATTAGTTCTGAAAGTATTGGGTCCCTCAGAGCTCTGGACTCCTAAAGTCGACAGGACAGGAGAGTCAGAAATACCTCTGCACTACATACAGCACCCTAGGGAAGAAGGGATGAGCTGGGCCTCTCGCCACCTTATTCCCACATATAAAGAGTGACACTCCTCAGAATTCTCTATGAGCACGAACCTCTATCCAACCCATCCCACTCCCACTCACAGTGTCAGAAGCAATGAATAAAATATTGACAATACATAAGATAAAATATTACAGTGAAAGTTTGTCCTAGCCTAGATCTTTACTAAAGAGAGATTATAGTTGGGTTCCAGGCACACAGTAGGCCTAGATAGTTTATTGAAAGCAATTCTCTTGTCTCTCAAATATGCTGCTCTGTTTTCCCCTCTATTGTCAGCAATAGTTATTTACTGATTATCGGTGGGGAGACTCATCTATGCTAAAAGAAAATTTATGTCTTGAACCTATACTCCTTCCAAAGTTCTGTTCAACCTTTTTTTTCCCCCCAACTTGTGTGAGGCGAGGGTTGTAATGCATTCTTTTGTGTATGGATATCCAATTGTCTCAGAAATATTGTTTGAAAAGAGTAATCTTTTACCATTGAATTGTCTCACAACTTTTGTCAAAAATCAATTTTAAAGTATGGTAATAGTTTTGTGTTCTCAATTCCATTTCATTAATCTATACATCTGCCCCATGCTAGTACCACACTGTCTTGACTACTACAGATCTGTAGTAAGTTTTGTAATAAAAAACTATTAATCCTACACTTTTGTTCTTTTTCAATTTTTTTTTTGTTTTTGTTTTTTTGCACTTCTGAGTCTCCTGCATTTCTATATTAACTTTAAAATCAACTTATACATTTCCGGAAAAAATTCAGCTGAGGTTTTGATAGGGATTGTGTTAAACTTGTAGATGAGTTTTGGGGAAATTTATAGATAAATTTGGGGAAGATTACCATCTTGACAACATTAAGTATTATAATCCGTGAACATAAAATATTTTTCAATTTATTTAGATTTTCTTTCATTTCTTTCACGAAATGTCTTAAAATTTTCAACGTACAAGTCTTACACTTCTTTTATTAGATTTATATTCAAGTATTTTATTCTTTTTGATGCCATTATACATTGAATATTTTGTCAGTCTCATTTACAAAATGTTCATTGTTAATGTATAAAAATGCAATTGAGGGGAAGCCGGGATGGCTCAGTGGGTTAAGCGCTCACTTTGCAGCGCCGGGGACCAAGGATCGAATCCAGGCCCCGGCCCGTGCCAAACCATATGCTGAGCTGGGAGCTCCCCCAGTTCAGTTCTCTCTCTGTCTCTGTATCTCTCTCACTCTGTCGAAAATAAATAAATAAATAAAAATATATTAAAAATGCAATTGATTTTTGTGATGCTTTGATGTGTCTCATTTTAATTTCTTTAATTAAATCTATTTTAATCTCTAAGCTCCCTGCAACAATCTTTTCTTTTCCTTTGCAATTACAACCTTCAATCTTGCTGAATTTGTTTATTAGTCCTAATAGTTTTTTTACTGGATCATTTAGGATTTTTTATGTACAAAATCATGTCATTGGTGAATAGTTTTGCTTCTTTCTTCAAACATAAATGCCTATTATTTATGTTTTTATTTTTCCTAAATGCCCTTGTTAGGACCTCCACCACAATGATACATAGGAGTGACAAGAGCAAATATCCTTTTCTTGTTCCTAATGTAAACGGAAAACATTCAGTGTCACCCTTTATAGTATCTAGTTCCCTGATGAAATTTTTAAGCTCCAAATTTATGTCCCTGAGTTTAATAAGCATTGTAGCTCTACAGTCCAAATCTGATAATTCCAACGTCTGATATCTCTGTGGATCTACTTTTTCTGCTGGTTCTGGACTGTGGTATTTTATCTCTTGGAGCATCTCATTGTTCTGATAGTTTTCTTTTTTTAATTACTTATAAAAATAATTTGAGGCCTTAGATGGTATTATCTTCCTCCAGAGGAGATATTTATTTTCCTTTCTGTCAGGAACCTAAAGACCCTGGGTTCTCTGAGTCACCAAGATGTCCTACCAAAGTATAGTCATACCCCTCACTCTCAAGGCATATCCTGTCTTAGTCCTGAGCAAAAAGTGTTTCAACAGTTTTTCTTCTATTGGACTGTGTTGGATTCCACTCCTTGTCTCTGCCAAGGTATAGTTCTTCCACTCATCCTTCCACCTGGAAGGGGCATGCGCCCAGGGCAGAAACATCTTTGAATAGTGCAATTCTCAGGGACTCCCCCTCCTGACTCTAGCTCTTCCCTCCTTCCCACACTAACCTGCCAAGACTATAGCTGTCCTAATCATTGAACACTTCCAGGGCAGGAGCAGTTGAGGTTCATCTTTCTCAAGCTGACCACAACCTCATACCTATTCATTATCATTTTTCCTTACTGTTAGTTTTAAGACTTTTTTTTTTGGAGGGGGGCGGAGGGGAGCCGGGATGGCTCAGTGAGTTAGCACCCATCTTGCAGCCCCAGGGTCTGAGGATCAAGCCCTGGGCCCTATAGACCCACATGCTGAACTGGGGTCTGCCCCCAGCTCAGTTCTTGCTGGGGCATGTTTCCCATGGAGGAGATCCCTGGCCCAGCCTCTGCCCTGCACAGCCCCTCGCCCACCTGTGGAATAAAACCATATCAAAAAAACTAATGAAGTACAACTATGGAGACTACTCCCCCTTTTCTCTGTCTCTCTATCTGTCTCTCTCTCCATCAAAAACAATAAAAATAAATCTTAAAGAAAATAAAAAGACTTTTTTTTTTTCTGTCCAGCTTTTTTACTTGTCATTAGAGGGAGGTTTATTATAATACCAAAGCCAAAAGATTCTGTTCCATTTTAGTAATATCACTATCTAAATTATGCATGAGAGGATATTTCTCTCTATAGATGTAGTCCAACTAACTAATAAAAAATAATGAAACCTAAATATCTTTGTTTTATAACACCCGATGAAGCAATGAATCTAAGCATTGAATTAATTAATAGCTGATAATATCACAAAAATGGACAACCAGTCATCACAAGCCTACTACTAGAAAAGCATAATGACACTATGAAGTAGTCATCTCAAAAAAAGAAAAAAAATTAAATCTGAATCTGAATCTAATCAAGCCTCTAAATCTACCAATCTACAAGAAATACTAGGGACAAGGGGATGTGTTAAACTATATCCTAAAGATGCAACAAGCAATATCCAGACTATGAGACACTCATGACAAACAACTTGATTTCTTTAACAAATAAATTGCAAGGGGAAAAAAGAGGGCTGGAAGGCCCTAGAGATTTAAATAGATGAAATTAAAATAGATTTATGACATACATCAAAGATCACAAAGAATATTTTGGGATCCTAATATTTTAAAAACTATTAAACTATGAAATTTATGATACAACTGAGAATGTGAATACTGACTCAAAATAATTTGATATTTTTAAATATGATTACAAAGTATACTAATAGTATTACGGTTATGTTTACCAAAAAGAAATGTGTGTATATTTGTGTGTGTATGTGTGTGTGTATGTATATCTGTACACACACACACATACATATATATGTAAATATATACATATGCAATGCATGTACATATAAATGTATACTTACATACATATGTATATATGTGTCTATATATACACACATAGAGTATAATAGCTGTGGATGAAGATACTAAGACGTCTGAGATTTGCTTAAAGCTAACATAGGAAAGTAAGAGGTGAATATGGATGTGGAAGCAAAAGGAAGTAAAAGACTATTGTGTAGAGAACAAAAGAATGGGTTGGTGGGAACAAGAAAGCAGACAAGGAGTGCATTTGGGAAAGTACTGTTGAATCAGTTGAGAATGATGGTAAGCCAGACTAAAGAAATGGAGTAAAGTGGATGAATCTGAGATGTATTGGGGAGACGGCTTTGATGATGAATAGCCTCTCAGGGTCAAGGAAAAGGAAGAACCAAAGGTGACTTCTCAGTTTCCTGTTTGGATAACTGAATAAATGTGGTGTCACTTACTGAGATGGAGAAAACTTGCAGATGAATATCAAGAAGGGCAGATCGGTGGGGAATAAACTTCTGCTGACATTTTTTATATTTTGACTTTGAGATTTCTATGAGAAATCCATGAATATATTAAGTATTCATAGATCATTGCCAAGGAGAGATCATGTAATCTGTGATGAAATTACATCAACGAAAAGATGACTTTTAAATCTAGAGAAATTAATAAACCTAGTCAGGCAGAGGATATAAAGGCAAATATTTATTAAACTGTATCAGTCACTCAATAGATTTACAGTCTAAATGGAGGAGACAAGTCAATGGTAAATTCTGTGATCAAATATGAGCAATATAGAGTGTTGAGTGGGGGTGGGAGGCAGGATCCATCTCTATCCTAGCTCCCCATCCAGTTACAGGGGGATGGACTGTGAATAAGAGTCAGCAAATAGAAACTGAATTGTCTGAAATATTGTCACAATCTGGACTTTTCTCCTTCCTCCAAAGGAAATCACCATTCTTATTAATAACATCATTGCTCTAGCCTTGTCTGCTCAAACACTGAATTTAAAGGGCTTTAGGCACTGGGTAAAAGCCACGTCCAGCACTTCAGATACCCTTAGTATCAGGAAGCGATGAGGCCCTGAAGCAACTAGTCAGAGCAGCCATGAACAAACTAGGCTCCAATCTTCCTGGACTGGAGGGCAATAGAAGAAGAGCCAAAGAGACGGAGGGAAGGTGGCAGATCGAGTACATTATCATTGGCTCACAATTTCTCTTTATGCAACCCTTTGTGTCCTTTCAGTTTTCTCCCACCCTGTGTGCACAGGCTGAGTGAGCACTGGTTTATGGGCAAGGCTGACTGCAGTCTCTTATTTATCATGTCCTAGTGTTTTATGATGTGTTGAGAAGACCCCTGGCAAAAAGACTATGCTTAAATGCCTTTTATTATTTTCTTGTGTGTGATGTATCAGACCAGAGGCTGTGTGTAACCTGATCAACCTAGTAAAACTTTTAATTCCTTCTATTTTTATGGCCTTCCAGGAAAAATTCCATTTAGGGGAAAAGTTATGACTTTCAGAACTTAATTATCAAACATTCTATCAACATTTTACCAAAAATGGGGCCCAGAGATATCAACTCTTCTAAAAGTATCCCTAATAGTTTTTGTTTGAAAAGTGGCGTGTTTGAGCACTTGGGAAGCAGAGGCTTGGGCAATGGAGGGATGAAGGGGTCACTGAGAGTGTGTGTCTATATGTGAGAGGATAGAGAAAAGACATGGGAGTTAAGAGCCTTCCAATATGCTCTGAGGATGCCATTTTCCTGGGCCTCTGGTCCACTGGCCAAGGGCTGCCTGGCTGGCTGGTGGCTGGTCGGCTGTCCCGCTCTTGATCACTATTTTGATTGCAAAACAGTAATTCCAGCTACATTCACAGTTCCCTTTGGTTCTCCCAATAAGCTTGTGAAGTATGTTCACCACATGATACAACCCCCACTTGAAGATAGGAGAGCTCAAACTGAGAAAAGCTAAAGGACTTGCTCAGGCCATACAGCTCAGTGAGCAGCAGTTTGACCTGTTGCTTCTGATCCCCATTGTCTACTTTGGTTCCTGTCCTATACACAGACCAAGCTACCTTCTGCATAGAGGTTTGCCCCCCGATATAAACAGCCCCCACCTTTATTCAAGGAGCCTGGAACCAAAGGAGAGGTGATTTAAGTGCAGTATACACAAGAGTTGCAACATCCTTCTGCATATAGCATCTTCAGTCTAGTGGATCTTACCTTGTTTCTATCTCACTCTCATGATAGTTGATGTGCACACCTAGGATCTCTTCCTCAGTGTAGAACTCAGCCATCTATAATTCCACTTTGTTCTCTCTCACTAAAGAGAAACATAGCAGAATCCAGGTAAGCGTAACATTAAAATCTGCTCTAATTTATTTTCATGTAAGTCATTCCCAAACATTCCATTATTACTAATAACAATTATTAGTAGCACAAATTACTTTCAATGTAGTATCAAACTGTCACCAGAAGTAATACCGGTTATTCCATTCCTGTGATGACCACTTACTCTTTTTCATACCTGTTACTGTTTCCTATTCACAACCACTCACACTTGCCTTCATCTCCCAGCCTCTTAGCATCCCGTGGGGGTAAAGAGCATGGGCTTTGGAGTAAGACATACTTGAATTTGCATCCTCGCTCTTGACAATTACTTTTCTTTTCTTTTCTTTTTTAATATTTTATTTATTTATTTTTGACAGAGAGAGAGATATAAAGAGAGACAGACAGACAGAGAACTGAACTGGGGGAGCTCCCAGTTCAGCATATGGTTCCGCACGGGCCGGGGCCGGGATTCGATCCTCAGTCCCCAGGGCTGCAAAGTGAGTGCTTAACCCACTGAGCCATCCCAGCTTCCCCATCTTGACAATTTCTAACTGTATGACCTTGGCACGTTGCTAAGTTTCTCTAAAATTCAGTTTTCTTCTCTGTAAAGGGGAGATAATAAGAGTATCTGATTCATATGCCATTGTGAAAATTAAGTGGAAATGATAGATATAGGCAGAATAATAAATGGTAGATGATCTATAGGTAGTTAGATGAGATAGATGGATAGATGATAGATAGATGATAGGTAGATGATGGATAGATGATAGACAGATGACAGGTGATATTGTGTATGCAAGTTATCACAATGTCTGGCTAAATCTTAACTTTGTTTTTAATACTTTATCCCATTTCTATCCAATCCATTTCTTCTACTCTCCTTTTCTGTCAAGTTTTCATGGGCCAGGGAAGCCGGGATGACTCAGTGGGTTAAGGACTCACTTTGTAGCCCTGGGGACCAAGGATCGAATCCCAGTCCCAGCCCGTGCGGATCCATATGTTGAACTGGGTGTGCTTCCCATGCCAGGGGACCCCAGCTCAGCTCTTGTCCCCTGGTTCAGCCCCTGGCTCAAGGGGACATGTCTCCCATGCAGGAGGCTCCCAGCCCGGATCCTGCCCTGTGAGGTCCCCGCCCACCTGTGTGGAACAAAACCATTTTGAAAGCTAATGATGTACAACTATGGAGACTGCTCTGAGCCCTCCCACTTCTTTCTGCCTCTCTCTGTCTTTGTCTCTCTCTGTCTCTGTCAAAAACAATTAAAAAATAAATCTTTCAAAAAGAAAATGAAAATAAAAAGCCAAAATATCAGAATTTGTGAGAGGCTGTTAACACAGTACTTAGGAAAAAATTTATAGTATTAAACGCATATACTGGAATAAAGAAAAATTCTCAAATCAATGACCTCAGCTTTCACCACAAGAAAATAGAAAGAGAACAAGTTAAGCAATGAAGTAATGAAATAAACATTAAAGCAGAAATCAAAGAAACAGAAATCAGAACAGAGAAACTTAATGAAACTAAAAGCTCGTTCTTAGAGAAGTTTAATTAAAAAAGAGAGAGAGAGCAAGAGGAGACATCAACTACTAATTAAGGAATGAAAGATGTGGCATCACCACAGATTTCTAAAAAGAATAAAAAGTAAATATCATGAACACTTTGTTAAAAAGTTTACAATTTAGATAAAATAGATAAATTTTTTATTTGTCAATTTACCAACGTTCACTCAAGACAAAATAGATAACCTGATAGCCTTACACTTATTTAAAAATTATATAGTTAAAAACCTATCCACCAAAAATCTTGAGACACAGATGACTTCACTGGCAATGTTTAGGCAAAAATAATACCAATATCAATTCTATACAAACTTTTCCAGAAAATTGAAGATGGGGGACTACTTCCCAAAACTCATTCTATGAGGCCAGCATTACCCTGATACCAAAATCAGACATTACAAGAAAATTACAGTTTAATATCCCTCATAAATATATATGCAAAAGTCTAAACAAAATTTAACAAATACACTCCAACAATACATAAAAATGACAATGTATCCTAAGTGGGGCTTCTCCCAGAAAAAAAATTTTGTTTTAATGTATGTATCTTTGTCAATTTGTGTTAACTATTACATTCTCTTGATAAGCTTCTTTTGTGAAAATTATCCCTATTTTATCATTTTTGATGCTAATATAAAAGAAATTGTTTTTAATTTCATTTTCAGCTCATTTGTTGCTAATATATTATTAATTCCATAGGTCTTTAGTGGGTTCCTTTGGATTTTCTATATACAAGATTATGACATTTGCAAAAAAAAAGAAGAGTTTTACTTCTTCCTTCCCAGTTTGGATGCCTTTTATGTCTTGCTGGCTCTAGAATGAATATTTGTGTGCCTCCAAAATTCCTATGTTGAAACCCTAACCTCAAAGGTGATGGCATTAGGAGGTGGGACCTTTGGGAGGTGATTAGGTCACAGGGGCAGAGCCCTCGTAAATTGGATTACTGTCCTTAAGAAAGATACCTAAGAGAGGTCCTTTGCCCCTTCTGCCATTTGAGGACACAGCAAAAAGATGGCAGTCTACCAGGAAGTGGGCCTCACCAGACACCACACTACCAGCACCTTAATCTTGCACTTAGCCTCCAGAACTACAAAAAATTTTTGTTTATAAGCCACCTAGTCTATGGTATTCTGTGATAGCAGCCTGGATGTGCCCCTAACTAAAACTTTCAGTACAGTGTTGAATAGAATTGATACAAGGGACACCTTTGTCTTGTTCATGATCTTAGAAGCATTCACTCCTTTACCATGAAGTGTGACATTGGATGTAGGTTTTCACAGATGATCTCTATCAGGTTCAAGAACTTCCCTTGTATTCATAGTTTGTTGAGCATTTTATCCAGACTTTATCAAATTCTTTTTCTGCATCTTTTCTGCAACAATCAAGTGATTTTTGTCCCTTTTTGATTGATGTATTGATTTTTAAATGTTAAACCCCTCTTTCTTTTATGACATAAATCCCAGTGGGATCTATAATTCTTTCTACATGCTGATAGATTGAATTCGCTAGTATTTTGTTGAGAGTGATTTTTGTATCTGTGTTCATAAGGGATTGCCCTAGAGTTTTCTCTTCTTGAAATGTCATTGTTTTTGGTATCAGGGTAAAACTGGACTCAGAGGATGAGGTGGGAAGTTCTCTCCTTATCTACTTTCCAGAAAAATTTGTGAATTAAATTCTAACTTGTCTGATACTAAGGTTGAAACTTCATTTTGTTTATGTTTTAACGGCCCAGTATAATTTTGTCCATTCTTTTATTTCTAACCATTTTGAAACTATTTATTTATTTATCTGTTTAAGATTTATTTTTTATTGTTTTCAACAGAGAGAGAGATACAGAGACAGAGACAGAGAGAAGTGGGAGGGCCCAGAGCAGTCTCCATAGTTGCACATCATTGGTTTTTCCACATAGTTTCATTCCACAGGTGGGTGCGGGGTTGCACAGGGCAGGAACTGGGCCGGGGGTCTCACCCCAGTGAGAACTGAACTGGGGGAACTCCCCAGTTCAGCATATGGGTCTGCACGGGCCGGGGCCGGGATTCGATCCTCAGTCCCCAGGGCTGCAAAGTGAGCACTTAACCCACTGAGCCATCCCAGCTTCCCCAACAATTTATTTTTAAAGACTGTCTTACAAGAATATAATTAGGTCTCGTTTTCCGACCTCAAGTAATCATTTTTTGTTAATAGTCAAGAAAAAGTTTAGAGCCACTTTGAACAAGTTGCTTGTTGATTCCATTTTGAGCATTTACATTTGGCACAGATTTTCCATGTAGCATTGGATATATAAAACACTGATTTGGGGAAGAGGACACAGGAGGGTTGCTAATTATTCATACATGCCTTTCCACCATGAACCTGATTATGCCACACAAGTATGAAAGTGAACTAGTGAAAATCGCAGCTAAGGAAATTTAACGAGCTGAAGAAGCGCTTGAGATAAGCAGGAACAAAAAGAAGAAAGGAAGAGTAAGACAGGCATTTTTTGCTAATCCTCCTATGTGTCAGATGCTTTACCTCATTGACTCATTTACTATTCCTAACAAACTTCCCTACTAGTAATTTCCATCCCTATTGCACATACATATGAGACAACTAAGGTTTGAATAGTTTTCTGCCCCTCAGAGTGTGGCTGTCAGGCCACTGGCATCAGTATCAATCACCTGGGAGCTTGTTAGAAACGCAGAAGCTCGGCTTCGCCCTAGACCTACTGAAGCAGAGTCTGCATTAAAAATCATTAGTCCTTTTCCCAAGGCCAAAATATAAACATAGAACCCAATTTCAAAGCCTGTGCTCCTTTCTCTGCAGCTGCAACAGAGTCCAGTCACTTGATAGTCACAAATAAAACTCGTAGCTATAGCTGAGTAGTAGAGTTCATGTCCTAACATCAGGCATCACTTTTCTTCTCTGTGGAAGAGTTAATTACCATCATAAAAAAAATGATTCTGTCTCTCAGAATAAATAAGGTGCTCTCAACGTTTAGAACAACAAATAAATTCCGAGGCAATAAAAGTTTGCCATATTGAACACTGACATTTTAAAACCATCTTAAGTCCCAATTCCTTTGGTATATAAGATTTATATTTGTTGCAGTGAGATCTAAGCTTATTTCTGAGTGATGCTAACAGCTTGGCACACACTGCATGCCCATCCATGCTTCTATGTCCCTTCAGCCTGAAAAGAGAATTCTAGTGCACTGATCCCTCAACTTAAATGTACATAACAAAGGAAATCTTTCATGGACTATTATAGTAACACTTCTAGATCTGGGTTTAGGCCTTTATGCAAATGAAAGTTAAAACAAATTCAATTCACACAGAGTTCAAATTCTAAATGAGGGATGCCAGGATAGCTCAGTGGTTGAGTGCTTGCCTCACAATTGTGAGGTCCAGGGTTTGATTCCAGGCTCCAGCCCGTGCAACCCCATATGTTGAACTGTGGCGAAACTAGTAACCACGCAACGGCTCCTCAGGAAAGGCCCTCGGTTTGGTTCCTGCCCCACACAGCTCCACGTCCACCTGTGTGGAATGAAACCACGTCACAACTAATGATGTGCAACTATGGAGACTGCTCTGGACCCTCCCCCCCTTCTCTCTCTATCTTTCTCTCTCTCTCACACCTTCTTTCAAACAATAAAATAAAAATAATTCTAAGTAAAAGTCTAATTATTACAAAATGCAAAATTGTCCTTTTTACCAGGTTTCTCAGACTATTCCTCGTTGAGTTTTATTTCTCATTGTTAGAGGAAATACTGTTTGTTTTGTTTTTTGTTTTTCTAGAAAACAATAGTTGATGAACTTACTATGATCTAGCCTTGGTGTTCTCAGATGGGCCAGCTTGTTCTGCTCTGTGGGTTTAAAAGAGCCCTTTAAAGAGTAAAACCATAAAATAATTCAGTATCATAATTGCTTCCAATGAGACCTCCTAACTTGAAAAGATTGGATCAATCATCTCAGAGAACACTGCATACTGTACCCTTCTTGCTTCCTTTGGAATTTTAGAACTGAGGACCACTTCAGAATAAAGTTCACAGATAATTAATGCAGCTCCATTCGTTCAGCTGCAAAAATCATCCTCAATTTTTGGTTATTTAATTCTCTCCATAAAATGTAGCTGTTTTTCAAGCATCAGTTTTATGAGGACACACTGTACTTACTGATGCTATGGGGTCCTTTGCATCTTTTCCCAGCGGGCAAACTCTCTATAATGACATCCTAGGGATGAGACAATTAGAGAGAGAGAGATATCACCTTAGGATTTACATGGAAATAAATCCTTTAAATTGGTTCTTCCCCAAGGCCAGAATGCCTTTTGGGGATTGTGGGGTGGAGTGAGGGGGTGTGGAGAATCAGGTAAATATGATTAAGAAACAAAAGGTTTAACATCTCTTAAATAAAACATATCTGAGCTCTAATACTGCTGTCACTAACTGTGTTGCTTTGCAAGCCCCAATACCTATTTAAGTCTCAATCTTCTCATCTGTAAAATGGGAACTAGTATATATTTTGCAGGGTGGTTGTGAAAAGTGAGTTAACACATATAAAGCATATGACATATAACACTTGGTGACTATTCTTATAAACCAATTTTAAACCCTCCTGAAAAATAAAACCTGAAGTTGAAAGACAAAATAAAAACTGAGAGCCAGACAGAAGCACCACCTTTGGAATAGGGTTTTTCTCTCCTTTAGCACTGAAGCCGCAGGCCAGTCCCTGATTCAGGGCAGGACATCTTGAAGGTTAAAGAAGCCCTGGCCTGAACCAGGTGAGTGCCCTGTCTGGCACAGACCAGAAGAATCTGGAAATACCAGCTCTGACCCTTCCACATAGTTTTCCACCTCACCTCGTACTCTCTCATGCACGACAACTCAACACTACAGCCTGGCTGGGCTAGAGCACAGCGGCCAAAGCCTGGTGGAAATGCAGCCAAGGACATAAGGCAGCAAGGGAAAAGCCAGGCAGGTTACTTTCCCGTCTGACCGTACCCAAATCTGTACATCAGAAAGGAAAGAACGTTCCTCATTCAGGCTCCAAAAGAAGGTGCAGAAGAAGGGAGACTAGAATTGGGTTACATTCTGCCACAAACTATCTGCCTCCACCCTAAACATCGGCCCTGCTTATTCTCTGAAAGAGGAGGGAACTAAGCAGTCCTTTACAGATAATCCGGGCCTGCCATTCTCCCACAGATCCCTTCTCTCACTCCTCAGCATGTTCTATTGGTGAGTGAGCGTTGTAGGCCCTTCTAGAGGGGCAGGGCCTCACAGACACTGGCACTCTTCCCATGTCACAGAGCTAATCAGTGTCAGAACAGAAATCGAACAGGTCTGTGTGCCATCTCACAAACCAGTCAGTAAAGAACT
>PVKE010022671.1:8691-25458 GCA_004027555.1 Craseonycteris thonglongyai | reverse complement strand
GGCCGGGGCCGGGATTCGATCCTCGGTCCCCAGCGCTGCAAAGTGAGCGCTTAACCCACTGAGCCATCCCGGCTTCCCTCTCTGTCTCTCTCTGTCTCTGTCAAGAATATAAACTAAATCTTTTAAAAAAAATTTTAAATAGAAGGGAATTTTGGACTCGTATCGGGAATTAGTGAGGGATTTGAGGAGGGAGTAACTAATAGAGTTGGGTGAAGTCATAAATGAAATTAGTATGGCCATCAGGAGCAGGCCAATTTAGCCAAATAGGACTACTGAGGAAAATCCCATGGAAGCAGAAATATACGAAGTAGAGCCTATGGTTCAGTAAGGATGGATAACTCTTTATTTTCTCTTTAATATTTATTTTCACTTTATGATGATGACAATGTCTAGACATTCATGAGAATACCACAAATTTCCCTGCCCCCAGCAACCAGCTCATAGCCCTTGTTAAGTAGAACAAGTCTGGGAGGAAGAGAAAGTGAGAGAAGGGAGCAGCGTCCAGTGAAGGACAAAATAGTCAATGACAGATGTGTTAGTGAACTTGTCAGGAGGGGCAGACATTTGTTTTTCTTAATCATAGGTTAATGAAACAATGGCTAAGTGTGCTCTGGCTTCTTGGTATCTGAGTAGGGCCTAATCTCCAAGTTGCTGGGGTCTTACATGGTGATAAGACTTAGAAAGCAAGAGGCATCATTCATTTGACATTCAGCAACTATTAACCTGCACTCTCCCAGGCACCATGTTAGGCTGCATAGGCACACAGATCTGAAAGACAGGGTCTTTGCTTTCATAGAATTCGGTATGTCATGGGGGAAATAGGCAGGAAAATCTGCTCCAGTGAAGTTTTTCTGGCAGCCTCGCATAGGGGAAAGCTCTTGTGGGAGGATGATTGTCTTGATTTTTAGGGGGATGAATAGGAGTTAGGTAGAGAGATTTAGTAGGTAAAGGCATACTAGAGAAAGTAAACCAAGAGATGTTTGATGAGACCCTTAAGTCACGGCTGCAGGGTCAATTGTATACTTGTGATGCACTAAAAGATGGGAGCAGGGCTGAAACCCAGCCCAGACTTTGCTCCCTGGAGCAGCCTCATCCACCTGGAGAAGGAAGTGCCTTTGTCTAATATAGCACACAGTGCCACATGGGCTGAGTGCATTTGGTATTTGGCATTCTTTGACTGGAGAGCATATGTGAGGATGCTCATGAGTTTGAACAGGACCCTGAAGGTGATGGGGACCTAATGAAGAATTTTAAAGGCAGAGTGATGACACAATCAGATCTGTGTTTGAGAAAGACAATTCTGGCTGCATTTTGGAAGGTGGTTTTTGAAGACGGCAAATGCAAAGGAAAAGAAATTAGTGACAGAAGACTGGTCCAGGTGACAACTAACAAGGGCCCGAGGAAGTGATGGATTTGATATCTAGAAGGTAGACTAGGTAGGCTCGATGACAGGCTGGCTCTTTGAGTGAGGGAGAAGGAGGTGATTAGGATGGCTCCCAGGTTTTTAACGTCAGCAGCTCAGTGGAAAGTTATAGCTTCCCAGCAAAGACTGATAAACCCAAGAACTTTGACATAGTGTGTGGTGAGGTGTTAACTGATGAATAAAATAAAACAAAAAGCCCTTATATAAGCATTGTGGTTAAAGATTAAAAAGAAGGTTTCAATAGTAGCTTTTGAGAGAGGAAAAACACCTTGATCTTGAGCTATGTTCCTTCAGAGAATGACCAGTTGATATCAAAGGAAACTGTTACTTTTCAAGTGCAGCAAAATCTCCTACAGGATAATCAGTCTTTTCAAGAGAGGATACAGAGTAACAGGCAACTGCAGACAGCTTGTTCATCACCCTTACTCTTTCTTTCAAGAATAAAATAATGTAAACCTGGAGTATCCCAAGTCATTTTCCCATTCTTTTGGAGAAAGCAGTATTTTTGTTTGTTTGTTTGTTTGTTTTTTAATTTTTTTTTTAACTGAACTGGGGGCCTCACTGCATTCTGGAAGCACACCCCAGTTCAGCATGTGGGTCCACCTGGGGCGGAGCCAGGATTCGATCCTCGGTCCTCGGGGCTTCAAAGCGAGCCCTTAACCCACTGAGCCATCCCAGCTTTCCCTTGTTTTGTTTTTGATAGTGGACATGCAAGCAGCATTCTTTCTGTCTCCCTGTACTTGTCATGATGATATAGTAGCTCAGGTTTGGGAGTTGAATGGTCCTGGGTTTGAATTCCAAGTTCATCACCTGTTGTCACTTTGGGCAGGATACATACTTATTTTTATGAATATCATCTGTAAAATAAGCAGGATACGACCTACCTCATAGAGCTGTTGTAAAGAAAGGTTAAGGGATAATGAAAATGACATGCTTGACATAGGGCCTGGCAGGTAGCACACTGGTCACAAGTGCTGATGGGACAAGTAGCCCTTGTTGCTGTTTTTGTTTCTCATGCTGATTTTCAGACATTAAGAAAGGAAAGAGTTTACTTTTTCAAACTTTCATTATTCCTTGGGCTTGCATCTGTTAGATGACGCCTACATATCGCGTTGACTCCTTTATGGATTGGCTCCAAGAGAAAGAAGTGCCTCATGAGTCATGAGGCAGGTTGTGTACCCCCCAGCTCCTTCCTGATGCGTTGGGACATTGGGCTGATTATGTTTGGGACAGAGGAGCATACCGTGGTGTTTTCCTAGGCTACGATAGGCCACTAAAGCTATACTTGGTATTACATTTAACGATGCAACATAGAATATTTATGCTTAACTACCAGCATGAGGCTGTAGTGGCTAATAATACCCAAAGAAAATGTGCTTAACTTTCTTATCAAGAAACAGTCTTGATAAGCCTGTAACGCTTTGCTTATTGCTCTGTAATGTCCCTGAAGGTCCTGCCAGTTTTCATTGCCCAGAGGTGCAATATTTTTGTCAATGCCTCCATTTTGTGCTTTCACAATTAAAAATGTTTTTATGTTATACTGTATCTCAAAGCAAACAATGAGTGTGCTTCTATCTCACCTATAAAATGGGGAGTGGTGAGAATTCAGAAGTTAATATTGCTATGGTGCCCAGGATAAGCAATACATGTTTAAGCATTAAATCTTTTTTATCTTGATTGTCACGGAATCCTCATGATGCAGAATGAGAATCAAACAGAGATGGGGAAAAAGTGGAAGTCTATCTTTATACTATGAAATCTGTAATGCCTTTGAGAAAAAAATTTAAAAGATTTCAAATTAGCCATTCATAATTTGTTTGCTATGAAAAAGGAAAAAAATCAGTGACAGTTAAACATCAAGAGGTGGGGAGCCCAAGATGGCTCAACAGGTTAAATGCTTGCCTTTGCAGCTATGGGATTCAGGGATCGAGTCCTGGCCCCAGCTCGTGTGGACCCATATGCTGAATTGGGGTGTGCTTTCCATGTGGGAGGGCCCATTCAGTTCCCACCCTACACAACCCTACATCCACCTGTGTGGAATGAAATTATGTCAAGCTAAATGATACGTGGCTGTGGAGACTGCTCTGGGCCCTCCCCCTCCTCTCTGCCTCTCTCTGTCTCTTTATCTCTCTCTCTCTCTCTCTCTCTCTCTGTCTGTCTCTGTCTGTCAAACAATAAAATAAAAAACAACAGAGGTGATTTTGCTCCCCATGGGACATTTAACAATGTCTAGAGACATCTTGGTTGGTGCAGGGGTGTGTGTGTGCTACTGGTGTCTGGTAGACAATGATCAAGGATGCTGCTAAACATCCTACATGTGCCTGGAAAGTCCCTGCCACAGAGAATTATGTGGGGCAAATGGTGCCACAGTTGAGAAACCTTGAGTAAAATAATGGCCATTGGGAGTAACAGGTGGTTATTATCCAATACTGGACGGTCTCTTTCAGCAAGAAATTAGCCTTCCCATTGCTTTCTGAGAATGGAAATGGTTTTCCTCAGTCCATCTAGGGAAAAACAACTGGTACACCTTCTGATGGTTTAGTCTGAGATGTCTTCATTCTACGTAACTCTCAAATTATTGGACAATTCTATCCAGAAAAATCATCAGGCCATTTGCTTGGGAGATTGTGGGTGGGGAAAAACAACAACCAGATTGACTAACATGTTCACTTTTCAACTGGTTGGCTTAGCACTCTGTGGACACACAGCTGTTTGTGGTGATAAAGAGGAGTAGGAAAGAGAGGTTAGGTGAGGAAACGCCTTCACATCTCAACACTCTCCTCCCAGGGAAGGAAAAGTTGGCGTTTCAAGTACTTGCCTAGTGTGGAGCCATCCAGGAACAACTGAAGAGCCTTTCTTTCCTTCTCTTCTGCTCCCCTTGGTCATCTTTGTTTCCCAGACTGTTAATTGCGTATTTTCCAACTCAACTTCTGTGATCAGTGCTACTCACGATACAAAAAGCTCAAATGATTTTAAGAATAAGCTAAAAGAAAATCATAAAGTCCTATAAGTAATCACGTTATCGCAAATAAATAAATAATAAATAAATAAAATGAAAGAAAGAAAAGAAAAAAGTTAAACAAAGGGCTTCTCCCCCAGATTTTATGTATTTATATTTTACAAGGTACAAAATTAACCCCCATTTTTCTGTGCATTTAAATGTCTTTATTGAAAACTGTAAAAATATATAATATCATAATAAATGACTGTGATAGCCATATGTCAATTTTCTTGATTTTGTTTTCTGTAGAAAGCTTTTGCTTTATTTTTGAAAAATTACTCAGATCTGGAATCTACAAGTAGAGGTATATTGGTAAATAATAGACAAAAATAAATTTAATCACAATCAATAAACATAATCAATTATAGGAAGTGGTTTTTCAGTTGACACTTACTTGGTCAGCCTGTAAGAAAACACATTTTTGTTACGAAGACGTTAGTACATTTTCAGATACTTCAGTGGTATTCACTGTGCAAATACGACATGAGTTAGGAGGCCAGACTCTAGAACCAGACTGTGGGAACTCAGATCCTGGCTCTGTCACTGACTCTCTGTGACTGTGGAACTTTGGACAGATCACTTCTCTGCCCGTGCCTCAGTTTCCCTACCTTCAAAATGAGGGTAATGATATTTTCCTCAGAGGATAATGGTAAGGCTTCAGTGGGCTAATGCAGGCCTGGGCAGACTTTTTCAGGGCAAAGGCTATGTCTCCAAGTGTCATAGCCCACTAGTTATTTATTTTATTATTCAAGACATCACCCCAAAATTGCTTGGCGGTCCACTGGTGGACAGTGATCGACATTTTGCCCAGCCTGAGCTAATGCATGTAATCAGCACAAAGTAAGTGCTCCATATGCATTAATTATTTTTATTGCCATCATTATCATTGTTGCATTGTAGTTTATTATTCTTTACTTGTACTAAGTGGGAGACTGGTAGATGCCCAAATCCATCATGGGATAAATGCATCTAACTTTGATCACCTTGTATTTCTTGAGACAGATACCTTTAAAAACACATACTTAGAACTAACAGGACAGAGATTTATTGATTTATAACCAAACCATCTGGCTTTCTATGCAGTATGACCATATGAAATATCTGAATAAGATCAGCATCTTGGATTCCCAAGCCCCAAATGCATCCTAGCCTTCTGGCAACAGGGGCCATATATTAGAATTTGAGCTTCTGGTGGCCTGGGAAGAGGGTGCATTCAACTCTTTTAACCTGTGTAATATTGGAAGGTGTCAGATGATTGTCCTCTAAGGATGTTGATGTCAAATATATTCTGGCTATATTTATGCCGAGTTGCTAACATGTTATATTTCTTGTCCCTAAACCAAGATAGAACCAAAATGCTGTGTATAAATAGGTGAAGATGATTTTATAACTTTGGTTTTTCAATTTATTTTCTGAAATCATATGTCACTTGCTCTTCTAAGTAAAGACACACAATTGCTTTTGAGCTTAACTACATCATTTAGGTATGTACCTCCTTCTTAGCATGATATCCAAGTTACCTCTGTATTATTCCAGTAAACCAAGGTGCTTGATCAAAATGATCTCTTGGAAGTCTGAATTATTTTGTTCAATGAGAACTAACCATCTAAGGGATGCCTTAAAAATATTAGAAATCATTGTTTTTCAAGGATTGATGTTAATAATTGTTAGATAGTATCTGACAGTTTTGAAATCATAACCACCTAAAGGAAGGAAAATAAGCGTGTAGAAACACTAAAACTGTAAGTTTTCTAATACAAATGTGTTATTGCATTCAAAATAAGAGATCTGATAATTATGTTCTATCTATTCCAGATTGAATTTCAAATAAATAATTACCTGACTATATAAAGCTAAGGATTTACTCATCTCTAAAACTAAAAATGTGAACTAGTGGATGTTTAAGGTACATTCTGTCTCTAACACATGCCAAAATCAATCTAATCTGGCTTTTGCATTGAATTCCTCAAGAGGCAAATTAGATGTACATTTGAGTCAGTGCTGAACAAAGCCTTCCTCATAAACATTAAACTGATTAGGATTTAAATACCCTCTTCTACATCTTAAATCTGGGCTGTTAAAGAAATATCCGCACAGTGCTAAGTGCATCACTGTGAGGGTACGTGTGGAAAGGCTGCCCTAGGAAGACAGGTTGGCCCTATTTCCCACTGACTTCAACATGTGGGGACGGCAGTTGATATGATGGCCTCAGTGGCATCATCAGAGTGACCTTTAATTAAAAACAAGAGAGGAGCGATCAAGAGCTGAAATTTACCCAGAAAACAACAATGTGTCAGTGACATTCAGCCCAGACAGAGACCATTTGATTGAATGTTAGTGGGAAAGAATAGTTGTCATTATAGAAATCCTACAAAAAAGGTTGGAAAAATAATGAGGACCATAAATTAGATTTGAATTTGACTGGCTTTATGGCCTCAAATTCTGTGTCCCTTTAGCTGTTCTGTATCCCCATTTAAAGGATTAGTATGCTACCAGGGAGAAAGTAAGTGTAGCCCAGACCTCTGACTTGAGTAAGCAGAAATTATAATAATTGTATTTAAGATATAAATCATAAAAGAACAAAAATGGTCCAATAGAATTGCCCCAGTGTTTGAGAGAACTGTGTGACTTAGCTAAGTGACACCAGTAGGGAAAACCTAATGGAATTGCTGAAGAAGAAAAAATATCTTTTTGGTGGCATAAATTCCAGAGCAAAAAAAAAATAAATAAATAAATAAGGAAAAGATGTAGGCCTATCTTGTTCAACTTGAAGCCTGTGGGGCTGCATGTGACCTAGGATGGCTTTGAATGTGGCCCAATACAAACCTATAAATTTTCTTACAACAATATATTTTTTATTTTTTTTATTTTTTTGCTCATCAGCTACCATTAGTATTAGTGTATTTTATGTGTGGCCCAAGAAAATTCTTCTTCCAGTGTGGCCCAGGGAAGCCAAAAGATTGGACACCCTGGTTGTAGGCTTTTAAATAGATGGAAGAATCTTTGTTTTCTAGAATATATCATTAAAGACATTTGGTACAAATTATTTTTTTAATTGTTAAATTCATTGGGGTGACATTGGTTGGCAAAAATGACATAGGTTCCAGGGGTACAATTCCACATTATGGCGTTGTGGTATAGTGGTGAGCATAGCTGCCTTCCAATTCCACATTATGTTGTCTATGCATTGCATTGTGTGCTCACCACCCAGAGTCAGCTCTCTTTCCATCACCATATATTTAATGCCCCTTTTCTACTCACCCACTTTTAGTACAAATTATAGTAGCCATAGTTAAATTGTTTTCTAATAATGAAATTTTAGTTACAGAATCATTCTTTATCATTTCAGATTTCCAATATTTGTTAAAGGCACAACACTATGTATTTTAAAGATTTAGTTTTATTGTTTTTTACAGAGAGAGAGAGAGAGAAAGATACAGAGACATAGAGAGAAGGGGGAGGGCCCAGAACAGTCTCCATAGTTGCACATCATTAGTTTTTCCACATAGTTTCATTCCACAGGTGGGCACAGGGCTGCACAGGGCAGAAACTGGGCCGGGATCTCACCCTGGTGAGAACCGAACTGGGGACACTCCCCAGTTCAGCATATGGGTCCATACAGGCCAGGATTCGATCCTTGGTCCCTGGGGCTGCAAAGTGAGTGCTTAACCCACTGAGCCATCCCAGCTTCCCCAATACTATATATTTTAAACAAGCAAATAGTCTTAAATATCATGCTTACTACTGACTTTGCTACTTACGTGTGTAGCATAAGATAACTGCTCTGAAATCTCAGTTTTCTTTTCTGTAAAATGAGGGTAGAAATCTCTGCCCACAGAATTACATGGATTGTTAATTACATGTATATGCATTAAAATACATATATAACATTGTAGTGGGTAGCTGGCAGGCATCTAGTAAATACTATGGGAGCATGCAGATAGTGGTCTTGGTAGGTTAATGTACCCTGACATGATTTGCATATATTTTACCAAATCACTTTATTGAGCATCAATTTCAAAATCTGCAAAAATGATGGAAAACTGTGTGCATGTGTGTGATATTTATGTGTGTTTGAAACATTTCAGATTTGCAATCTGCTAATAAATATAAAAAATCTTAGAAAAAAGATGCTACGCAGATATAAATGATTATTTTTCATATTCTCAGTTTTGTTATCTAAAAATCATCAGTAGCAACATTTCATCATTATCTTTTCCATTTCTGCTTTATGGAATTAAAATTTGATTCAAGGCATGTTTTGTGGTCTTTCTGGGTCTAGGGGGAGATGGACAGGCCCAAGAGGAAATAAACAAAGGAATCTTAAGCAAGAACGTGGAGACCTATTCACTCCCACTCCCTGAGGAATTTATGACCAGTAGGTTATTCTTTAATGAGCACAGAATGAGAGCATTGCGTCTTCTCCTAATTAGTTTGACAGATATTCATTTAAATTTGAAAAGATTCCCAGGCTTGGGATAGCAAAGGAAGGTTCTGAATTCCTTTTGCGTCTTAATTCTGTTTTGTTGGTGGTGGTTCTGGGGAATGTCAACCTCTGAAGGGGAAGAAAGACCATGCATTCATCCGGGCACCGCCACGTTTTCTGTTTACAAGTATCTGCAATCCACCCCAATTTTGCTTCGCGGCTGTGAAGTCGAACCAAGCACCAGGCTCTAAGCGAATACTGTTGCGCTCTGTTTCTATGAGGGCTGAATTTTTTTCCTCAGGTCTAATAAGGATAGGCTGGCCTTAAATAGTCAGGTTTACATCAGAAGAAGTCACTGATTTGGGCATAATGACATGAAGTACTGTACACACTGAAGTCGGTACATTCACTAAACTATGAATTGTACTCATCCTCAGTATGTAAAAGCATCGTGGATATTAGGTTACCACCAGCCTTTGGTTATCCATGGAAATGCTTAGTCAGGAGGCTATCTGTCTGCAGTAGGCTCTCTGGTAACTGGCACCCACAGGGATTGGTAGATGCCTTATAAATGTAGTATTATTTCTTCAGTTTTTTTTGCTGGCTGCTTGAGAGTGCCGGATGCTTTAGTTTCAGTTAACTGAGTGTCTACTGTATCTATCTATCTATCTATCTATCTATCTATCTATCTATCTATCTATCATCTTTCATTTATCATCTATTTATTGATCTATATCTATCTGTCTATCATCTATCTTTCATTTATCATCTGTTGATCTATCTTTGTCTATCTAGGAATGGTAGAGCTATGGCCATATATACCCTTTTAACTGATAATAACACTAACCTTTATTGCGGTGGTTAAAGTACAGCAACAATGGTGACAACTCTTCCCACTTTATCATATTCTGTCTCTGGCTATTCACTGTACCGTGCTCAGTTAAAGAACACATAGGCACTGAAACGCCCTACCTCCGAGGACCTGGCCAGGCCCTCTGATGCTGGCCCCATAGGTACTGAGGGGTGCCTTTCCCCCAACACACAAAGAAAGGCCCCTGTGGGCTAGCTGTGTTCTTGAATGAAAGCTGCTATTAGGGAAATGTCTAAACACAGACAGCTTTGGGAGGAAGCCACAACACTTTCCTAATCTACCAAAGCCAAACCTATGGCTCTTGAACAAGTTCATTCATCAGGTTCGTCTGGTCAAGCAGTTCTTTGGCAGCATCCCACCCCCACCTCCCACCCCCACCATTTCCCCCATTGACTTAAAGCAGATTCCTTTGTTTTAGCAACTCATCTTAATGAAGCCAGAACATAACATCCAAGGAAAAGAGGTCCAGAATTTTAGTCTTGATTTAAAGAGAGACAGAGCTTGCAAAGCATCATCTTTCCTCTCAAGTCTATTGACGTGGTTATTAGACTATATTCTTTGTGGACCTTATTTAACTTCCTTCTGGCAGAGACGGGATAGGATAAGCTTGTCTAACCTGTGGCCCAGCACAAATTTGTAAATGTGCTTAAAACATTATGAGATTTTTTGGTGATTTTCTTTTTATCTCATCACTTATGGTTAGTGTTAGTATATTTTTAAGTGTGGCCCAAGACAGTTCTTCTTCCATGTGGCCCAGGGAAGCAAATGGTTGGACGCCCCCTGGTGTAGGACAGTGCCTGGTCAGGACGACAAAGCCCGTGCTGTACCACTTATTGGTGGAATAAGCTTGAGCAAGTTTTACCTCTTTGAGCATCCATTTCCAAAACAAGAATGATGTGATGCTTCGGTAAGATAGTGTGTGTAAGGTGTTTCACAGTATTGCCACGTAGAGCATTTTCTCAAAGTGCGGGGCCCTGATGATCAGAGTAATCTGGGAACTTGTTAGGAATGCAAATTCTCAGGTCCCAAATCAAAAACTCAGAGCTGTGGGGGAAATATTTGCAAATCATATATCTGATAAGGGGTTACTATCAGAATATATAGAACTCAACAACAACGAAACAAACAACCTGATTTTTAAAAGAGCAAAGGACTTGAATAAACATTTCTCCAGAGATGATGTACAAATACAAATGTCCAATAAGCACATGAAAAGATGCTCGGGGAAGCCAGGATGGCTCAGTGGGTTAAGCGCTCACTTTGCAGGCCTGGGGACCGAGGATTGAATCCCGGCCCCGGCCTGTGCGGACCCATATGCTGAGCTGGGGAGTGCCCCCAGTTCGGATCTCACCAGGTTGAGAACCCGGCCCAGTTCCTGCCCTGTGCAGCCCCGCCCACCTGTGGAATGAAACTATGTGGAAAAACCAATGATGTACAACTATGGAGACTGCTCTGGGCCCTCCCACCTTCTCTCTGTCTCTATCTGTCTGTCTCTATCTCTGTCAAAAACAATAAAAATAAATCTTTAAAAAAAGATGCTCAACATCACTAATAATTAGGGAAATGGAAATCAAAACCACAATGTGATACTACCTCATACCCACTGAATAGAGCTACTATCCAAAACAAAACAAAACAAAACAAAAAACAAACAAACAAATAAATAAATAAAAAGAAAAACAGAAAATAGGTTTGGAGAGGATATGGAGAAATTAGAACCCTTGTGCATTGTTGGTGGGAATGTAAAATGGTACAACTGCTATAGAAAACTGTATGGTGTTTCCTTAAAAAATTAATCATAGGATTACCATATGATCCAGCAATTCTACTTTTGGGTATATACCCAAGATAATTGAAATGTAGGGTCTTTAAGAGGTATTTGCATATCCAAGGCCATAGCACCATTATTCACATTAGCCCAAAGATGGAAACTACTCAAGTGTCCATCCACAGACCAATGGATAAACAAAAATGTGGTCTATACATGCACTGAAATATTATTCAGCCTTAAATAGGAAGAAATTCTGACATGTTGCAACATAGATGAATCTTGAGGACTTTATGCTAAGTGAATGAACCAGTCACAAAAAAGACAAATGCTCTACTTATGATTCTACTTATGTGAGGTACCTAGAGTAGTCTATCTTACAGAGACAGAAAGTAGAATCGTGGTTGCTAGGGGTTGGGGAGAGGGGAAAATGCAGGGGTTTTAATGGTATAGAGTTTTAGTTTTGCAAGATGAGAGTAGTTCTGGAGATTTGTTGCACAATGTATAAATAAACTTAACTCTACTGAGTGGTACACTTAAAAATAGTTAAAGATGATAAATCTTACATGTATTTTACCACAAATTAAAAAAAAATGAAGGATGGAGCCAAGCAATCTGAGTTTTAATGAACTGTCCAGGTAGCTCTGATGCTTTTGCTCAAGTTTGGGAACCACTAATATCGAACAAGCATTTAACAAGTGATGGCCACTAGAATAATAATGAATATTATCATTATTATATATGTGTCAGTATACTATAAATGATGTTCAGTATAGTTTGATTTAAAATATACTTCCTGGGGATGCTGGGATAGCTCAGCAGGTTAAGAACTTGACTTGGGTTCAAATTCCAGCCCCAACCCATGCAGGCCCATGTGCTGAACTGCGGTGCAACTGGTAACCACAGATGGTGGCAAAGGTTCTCACCTCCCAGGCGGGAGGCCTGCAGTTTGGTTTCTGCCCTGCACAGCCCCACATCAAACTGTGTGGAATGAAACCATGTTACAGCTAGTGATGTACAACTATGGAGACTGCTCTGGGCTCTCCCCTTTTCTCTCTCTCTCTTTCTCTGTTTCTCTCTCTCACCTTCTCTCAACAAACTAAAAATCTTTTACAAAAAGATATAATAAAATAAAATAATAAAATGTACTTCCTGATATTCTAATTCTTGGAAAATTAGTGAGTTGTATTTGGAAAATCCTACTAAGTGAATTGGGATATACAGTCAATAAGAACACTCCCCTTCCCTAACTGTTTTCCATCAGGAGAGCTTGTATATGTTTCTAATGTCCTGATAGTTGAATGGAGAGGGGCAGTCATTTTATTTCTGGTGTGCTGTTTAGCCTGGTGAAGCCAAATAATCATTTTTCCAGGCTGTCAGGACCTCATAGTCCTTACAGAATATTTCTAGAACCTCTTTCTGACCATTATTGCCCTCAGGATCACAATCCTTTTTTTTTTTAATATATGAAAAGCTAAATAATGTTATTAACTTTACCGTTCCTTTCAAATCGACCCATCAGAATCAGAATTGATGTTAAGAAAAGTGTTAGCAATAAGTCTCTGATCTATGACTTTGATACTTAACTAAATAGACAGAGAATAGAATTATCATATACCCACACCATTTGAGATTCTGACTGAAGTTAACAGAAGAGACAATATTAACTTGCTTTTTCAGTAGATATACAGGACTATAAATATCTCAATTAGTCTAGAGTTTAGATTCTCAAACAGCTCTTGACAGAGCTTGCCACCTGGTACTCATTTTGCTTTGTTTTTATTTACCTTTTGGAGGGCAAAGGGCGAAGGGCTCTGAAGAATTCCCCAGGCAAAAAAGGGAAGTGAATTCTGCAAGGAAAATTGTTTTCCTCTGCAAAGGGCAATGAGGACATGATCTCAACGCTGCACTTGACCATCATCTGTCAAACCAAAGCAAACAAGCCAGTGCCAGTCTTTCTTTATTGTAAAACTAGGACAGAAAATAACTTCTGTGTGGTAGTTATCCAGCCAAAGAAAACCACCCTGATTGCAGAAAATGTTTCCTCATTTGCCCTCACTGAGTGATGTGCCATCAAGGTCTGAGTTGAATTACAGGATTTTGTGGAAAAGCTTTATTTGCTTAGCAAGACCACAGGTGCATTATCATTATATGTATTAATGTGAAATTCAGAGATTAAACCTCCTCTTTTGCAGAAATAGCTGCCCCCCCCCTTGTTTTATGCTATCAACTTTTCATATTGTTCAAATAGCCACCTATCTTGATGCACTCTGGGAGTGATTCTTGTTTATATGTGTATTTTCCCAATGAGATGCCCCCACATCTCCACAGACCCATCCCTAACTTTTCCATGTTTCTTCTGTAATCCAGGGGTTCCTTTTAAAATACTGTTGTTCCTGCCGAGGGATCCTGGTGTTCTTCCTCTCCAAGCCAAAGCTCGGGACTATCTGTCACTCTGTTGATTGAGTGATCCAGAGTTAAAAGTGTGTCAGGGACTCTGTATGAAACTTCTCACTAATGGACGAGATTTCTCCAGACCAACTAAGGCAGGGCTAGGATTCGAAGGATTGGCGATGTGAGCTTTAGCCATTTCAACCTGTTAGTCTCCACTGTAGGTAGGGACAGAAGAGGGACTTGCTTGAAGAGTTATAAGGTAATTCCCCACTCATTAAAAACAAAACAAAACAAAAGCCTGTGGTAAAGTATACTGACATAGACTGAATATGTACCCCCCACCCCTCAAATTCATATACAGAAATCTAATCACCAGTGTGATGGTTTGGGGAGGTGGGGCTTTTGTGAGGTGATTAAATCAGGATGTTGAAAGAGATTCACACCCTTATAAAAGAGACCCAGCGAGTTATAGCAAAAAGACAGCCATCCATGAACCACGAAGTGGGCTGTCACCAGACACAGAATCTGCTGGCGCCTTGATCTTGGACTTTCAAGACTCCAGACTGTGAGAAATAAATTTCTGTTGTTTATAAGTCACCCAGCCTATGATATTTTCTTATAGCTTTCCAAACAGACTAAGATTTTATATGTAAGATTTTATAAGATTTTATATGTAACATAAAATCGACCACTTTGACCATTTTAATTGTACAATTCAGTGTTATTTTCTTTTCTTTGTTTTTAATTACTTTAGAAGGCTTTGTTTTGTTTTGTTTTTTCTTCACAGAGAGAGAGAGAGAGATACAGAGACAGAGAGAGAACTGAACTGGGGGAGCTCCCAGTTCAGCATATGGTTCCGCACGGGCCGGGGCCAGGACTTGATCCTCGGTCCCCGGCGCTGCAAAGTGAGCGCTCAACCCACTGAGCCATCCCGGCTTCCCCAGTGTTGTTTTTTTTTAAGGGTTTATTTTATTGATTTTGACAGACAGACAGAGACAGAGACAGAGACAGAGAGAAACAGAGAGAAGCGGGAGGGCCCAGAGCAGTCTCCATAGTTGACAGCATTAGTTTTCCATATAGTTTCACTCCACAGGTGGGCACGGGGCTGCGCAGGGCAGGAACTGGGCCGGGAGACTCCCGCATGGGCCCCGGCAAGGACTGAACTGGGGGCACTCCCCAGTTCAGCATATGGGTCTGCATGGGCCGGGGCCGGGATTCGATCCTTAGTCCCTGGGACTTCAAAGTGAGCGCTTAACCCACTGAGCCATCCCAGCTTTCCCAATTCAGTGTTATTAAGGACATTTACGTTGTTGTGCAACCGCCATCACTATCTGTCTCCAGAACTTCAGGTAATTTTTTAAAAGTATTTTCTTGCTTCAGCTCCCAAATTGCAGTTGACTATGTGTTCTCTCAAAGCCTATGTCTCTGTCCTGATTATTTAACTTGGAGAGTGGGAAGGATTTTTTTTTTTTTTTAACACTACATGATGAATCGGTTTCAGTGGAATTCAAACAATTTTGTTTGGGTTATTTCTTATCAGGAAAGCTGATTTTTTTTTCAGAGTAATGGCAGAGGTGAAGGGGCCAAAGAGAGGTAATTCTTTTGTGAGTCAATTTAGCAAAAGAGAGGAAATGGGGAGGTTAAATTTAATCATGCCTGAGAATATATTCTGCATGCTAAAGGGGCATGTTGGTACCCTCAAAGAACCAAGACTCCCAGTTTTTACTGAGTAAACCTTCTGGCTGTACCTTAGGGCAACATCTTTAGTGTTTTTTATATTTGCTCTCTATTGATAGGAACTTCTTAAGGTCATAGTGCCCTTGGGTTCCCATTAAGCTGGGTGACAGAAAGTTCTTTGATATTTACTTAGTGTTCACAGCATACCAAGAACTCTGTAACAGACCCATAGAGCATGCCTGTCCTCTAGCTGGGCCTGACTAGGGAAGACTTTCCTGTAGGCTCATCCTCTGATGGTTCTAACTTCTGTAGTTTCTGGGAGATACCTGAAGAGGTTCTAACCTTCTTTATCCAGGGTCTAGATTATTGACTATGGAAGTGTGTTTGCACAATACAGGTTGAATCAGTCACAGCTTGTATCTTAAATAAGATACACTTTGCTTCTTGGCATATTCTTGGAGTGATTTAATTGCATTTTGCCCAAAGAGAAACTTGCTCAGACACATTTCTTTTTGATCCAAACACCTTGCCCACCTCTGCCTCCCTCCCTCTTTCTACTTTGTTGTTGTAAACCACACATGTTTCTATTCTTCTGTTCTGAATCTTCTCTGGGGAAATTCTGCACTTTGTTTTGGAGATTTTTTTTTTTCTTCCAGATATGGCAACATCTAGAATTATTACATCAGAAACAAGCAGCAAAATTTTAATCTATGTGTGGCTCCTTACACATCTGTGTCTCCTAGGCAGGACTTTCTAGTTAAATCTCTGGCTAGTTAAGACAATAATATTAGGTATAGAGCTAGTTTATTTAGCCATACAAGAAAAAAGGAATGGAAGCAATATTCATGAGATAGGAATACTTAAAGCTTTGTAGAGACAAACTAAAAACCTAATGGTGTGTTAGCTGTGAGTTTTAATTTTCTGTATAATTACTCACAAACCCCAGGGGACAACTTGTGACATGCTAAGTAGCCTTTAAAGGGCTTAGTCATGCTTTAAAATGTTTTCTTTTTTTTTTTTTTTTTTTTATCTTTTCACATTTATAGAGAGAGAAATTATCTTTTTGTCTTCAGTGCATATTTATTTCTATTTTACTTTTGACAGATAGAGAGAGAGACAGAGACAGAGACAGTTAGAGAACCGAACTGTGGGAACTCCCCAGTTCAGCATGTGGGTCCTGCCCGGGCCGGAGCCGGGATTCGATCCC
>PVKE010022670.1:0-25348 GCA_004027555.1 Craseonycteris thonglongyai | reverse complement strand
TTTTGACAGATAGAGAGAGAGACAGAGACAGAGACAGTTAGAGAACCGAACTGTGGGAACTCCCCAGTTCAGCATGTGGGTCCTGCCTGGGCCGGAGCCGGGATTCGATCCTCGGTCCTCGTGGCCTCAAAGCGAGCGCTCAACCCGCTGAGCCGTCCCGGCTTTCCCCTATAATATATATTAATATAGATTTTATTTATGTATTATATATTACACAATAATATATATTATATATCATAATAATAATGACAGCCTATTAAATATATATTAATGTATAATTATAATTATAATGACAGTCTTTCATTATTTTTTATTCAGTATTTTTAAAAATAAAAGCTTATTATGCTATTATTCAGACACCATAAAATTTACCCCTTTAATAAAGGTGTACATTTCAGTGGTTTGTAGTGTATTCACAAAGTTCTGCAACCATCACTGCTACCTAATTTTAGAACATTTTTCCCACTCCAAAAAGACACTACACACCCATTACCACTGATTTCCGATTTTTCACTCCACCAGTCCATGGAAATCTCTAATCTACTTTCTATGCCTATGAATTTGCCTATTCAGGACATTTCCTATAAATATAATCATACAATATGTGGCCTTTTGTGACTGGTTTCATTCACTTAGCGTGTTTTAAGGTTCACTGATAGTCTAGCTCGTATCAGTACTTCTTTCATTTTAAGGCTAAATAGTACTCCTCTGTGTGACTACACCACTTAATTTTTCCATTCACCAGTTGCTTGACATTGAGCTTGTTTACGCCTTTACACTACTGTGAGTCATGTTTCTATAAACATCCATGCATAAATTTTTGTGTGGATGAACATTTTCAGTTCTCTTAGGTACATAACTAGGAGTGAAATTGCTGGATCATATGGCAACAGTGTGTGTCAATTTTTGAGGAACTGCTCAACTGTTTTCCAAAATGGTTATGCCACGTAACATTCCTACCAGCAAAGCACAAGGGTTCCTATCTGACACATTAATTTCCTTCCTATGACCCTAGTCCACATTAGGATAATGTTCCTTTGATTACTTTTTTGCTGTCTGTACCAACAGCTTTACCATTTAATTACCATATCATTATTTAACTGACACAGTGAGGGCTTTATCTTCCCAATTACTTTTATGTTTCTAGAGAGTATATTTTGATTTCTTTTCTTAGTGTATACTTACTTCAGTGTATTTATAATAAATTCTCAATAAATATTTGTTAAATTAAATTAAGTATATGTATGCATAAGAAATGCTGATAGAATATTTAATATATTCACACATTAAAAATGTTAACCTTTCTTTCATTTTAATTAAACTTTCAGAATGCAATGTCACCATGAGACAAACATTTATACTCTCTAGATAATTAGTAAATTATAAACTTCTCTCACCCTCTGACTTTACCCTTTCCCTGTTCTTGGGTAAGAAAAATGAGATTTATGCTATTATATTTACTCATCTACTTAAATCACATAGTTATACAATACATGAATGAGAAGAGAACTTGTTATTTTTTATTCTTTAGTACTAAATTGTATTTGCTTGCATAATGTTTTGCATGACAGATTCCTTCCTTGATTTGATTTGTGGGTATAAAAAAAATGCTTAACTCTATTTTACTTACAAGTGCTATCCAAACTTAAATGGACAGCTCTAAATTACATTTGGCAATGTTGCTGATGGCTCTTTGCTCTTAGATAAACAGATTAATATTTTAAGAAAGAGATTCATCCTCAATGTTACGAAATACCTTATAATGGAGGTAAAAATAACATCTCAGAACAAAATACTAAGGAACATTAAATAAAAATAAGTATGACTAATATACTTTCATCAGTGATCCTGCTGATACAAATTCCCAAGAAGTTAGAAGCAAATAGAATCTAATCTTCTGGGGTCATTTCCTCCTAAAACAAGTTTACAATTTGAATATTCTTTAATGAGATGATAATGTGTTCCAATCAAATATTTCAAGAACAAAGAATATTCTCCAAGAAATATCTGTTTATGTCCTCTATATCAACCCTCAAATCCATAAAAGCCAAGTTGCTTAAACAGGGGAAGCTGGATGGCTCAGTGGGTTAAGCCCATGCTTTGCAGCCCCAGGGACTGAGGATCTAATCCTGGCCCTGGCCTATGTGGACCCATATGCTGAACTGGGGTGTGCTTCCCATGTGGGAGGTCCCCAGTTTGGTTCTCAACCCCTGGTTCGATCCCTGGCTCAAGGGGGCATGCCTCCCCTGCGGGAGGCCCCCAGTGCAGTTCTTGCCCTGCGCTGCCCCCCCCCCCCCGCCCACTTACGTGGAAGGAAACCATGTCAAAAACTGATGATGTACAACTATGGAGACAGCTCTGGGCTCTCCCACTTCTCTCTGTTTCTCTCTGTCTCTGTCAAACAGAGACAGAGAGAATATCTTTTTTTAGAAGTTGCTTAAACAAATTTTCAAGAAAAAAGTAGTCTCCCTAAAACACTGCTTACTGAGGGGACTAAGAATATCTTTAAAATAATAAAAGCTTAATATTTGGGCCAATTTTACCGTGAAACAGGAAGGTTTACAACCAGCAAAGGAGAAAGTGAAGCATTTCTGATGGCAAATTTAAAATAAAATATAGAGGGAAAACAGTTACTTCTATGTGTGTGTGATATTTGAAAATCAAATTATCAGAGATCTCTAAGGTGAGCTCCAGGTATATTTTTTTATTGTGAACTTTATTACGGTGACACTAGTTAGTAAAAATTACATAGGTTCCAGGTGTACAACTCCATAGTACCTCATCTATATGTTAAAATATGTGTTCAGTAGAATATCTTATGCATATTAAATTCCTAATTAATATAAAAAATATAATGGGAAACTAGCATTTTTGAGAAACAAACATATAATTGTTATGTATGAAATTAAAAGAACACTGGAACATATGGAGGAAAGTTTGGGGGCTGTACCTCTTCTTCGTACTCATTTATGAATTGGGCCCCTATTATGGTAGGACCCTTTGAAATATTGGCCTACACATACCAGCCCATAAAAATAATTTCATCTTTTATCAAACACACCTGTTGCAACGGTAGGTAAAGTTCCAACAGATGCATTCACTGCAAACCACTCCAGAAGGAATCCTTTCCCTGAGATTGAAGAGTCAGATGAAAACCGAAATGTCAGAGAATTTCTAGTGGAGCTAAAAGATTCAATCTGGGTACCACAATAAGTTCCAATCAGGCGGGAATGAATGCCAAACCCATCATAAATCTGCATGCAAAAAACAGATAATAGACCACTGAATTGAAGCAATTACTTCTATTTTCTTTACTAACTAAAAGGATGCCATATGTTATTATAATTTTATCAGAATAAAAAAGTGAGCAAACATTATATCAATTCAAAATAAAAATTGTCATTAAATATTTAATATGACTTGATGTGTTTTAAAGTTGCATCTTTGTTGCAGAATTTTATTATTCATACACTATGTGATATAGCACATTATATGATACATAGTAAAATTTGAGGGTAGATAAGTAGGAATCAGGATAGGTGCACATAAATAGTATGTATATAATGTGCTCTGGGACCTCAAAGAGAGGAATTTGGAAAAAAGGGAAAAAACAAAGAAGAGGAAAGGTATAATGAGTGAAAGTGGACAGGTATCCTAAAAACGTCCGTGTCAATACAGAAGCAGAATTACTGACAACAGAAGATTCATAGCTTGCAACAACTTCAAAGCACTCAATCTCTTTCATTTGGTAAAATATTACATTTCTTATTCAGAGATATATTTCATGATAGCGCCCAAACATGCAGCATGGAGCACATTTTTTTTCTGTACATGTAGATGAATGCTCTATAACCACATTTCCTATCCTTCCCTCCATCTTCTAAATAATTTAGAACAAATTCATTGTAATTGTTACAAATTTCTCTACTGAAGCTACTATATCAGCCCAGTTTTTTAAATTATGTAATAACTATTTTCACACATACTGAGCATCTGTCAAGTACTGAGTTCTAGGTGAGACACTGCAAACCCAAGATGAATAAAATAGAATCATGGCCTTCAAGAATCTGATAGTACAACAGTCAAACTCACAGAAGCAGAGAGTAGAATGGTGGTTTCCAAAAGATGAGGGGAGAGGAAAATAGGAAGATGTTGGTCAAAGGGTACAAACTGTCAGTTATGCAAGATAAATATTCCTGGCAATCTATTGTACAGCAATGTGACTTTTGCTAATGATACTGTAAATATACTTCAAATTTGGTAGAAAAACGAATTTTAAGAATTCTCACCACACCAAATACACACACACACACAAACACACAAACTATGTGAAGTGATATGTATGTTATTAGCTTGATTATAGTGATTTCACAGTGTATATGGATATCAAAATATCAAGTTGTACAACTTTAATATATACCATATTTATTTGTCAAGTGTACCTCAATAAAGCTGGGGGGAAAATATATGATTGTGTTTATGGAATGGATATAGTAATCAATGTCTGATAGCAATGGTCACATTTCTATATGTTTATTTATTTTAAAAGGATCTTTTGAATTTTAATATCCTAAAATAAGAATAAACAGCATAATGGGATATAAGATAGGAAACTAATTAAGATATACATACATGCTTAGATAAAGCCCAAGGGGAAAATTATAACAATGCTAAAAACAAACCCTTCAATACAAATAAATATAATACCAGAATTACCTTTATACAGGTAATCTAGATAGGGTAATCATGATTTAAGGCAGAACATCCCATATGAATTGCAAATGCTTAAACAGATATTAACATGGATTTATTTTTGCCCATAGCAATTCACCAAAAGTTATAAACATCAATTGCACTTGGAAACTCACCCTAAATTTGTCATAATAGCAGTTTTCTGTTGACTCAATGTCTATCTCCAAGATTCTACCATGGATAACTTGAGAGGCATTCACATTTACTATCCAGCGGTAATCAGAGTTGTGGGGGTAATTTCCAGGCCATAATGGAGAGGCAACTTTCCCATGGGTTCCCACAATATTATCGTTGCCAAATACTAGGAGGAAAAACAGAGTAGTAAATCAGATCTACTTAGAACAGCTCTTTAATCAAATGAAAGAAACAAAAGGCAAGGGGTGTTGAAAAGGACAGACTTTTAATTGACTATGATTTCTTTTCTGACTGCTGAAAAAAATACTGCTTCCCTTTTGGTTTTTGTGCCAACTATTAATTCATGGAGTGGGTGATTTTGTGAATGGAATTCCATCTCCTTAGAAGGTCTCATGATGTGAAAAGAGAGGATAACCTTCCATTTGAAAAGGGGTTGGTTTCCAGACCCCAGGGGACTTGGGGACATGGGAAGGGGAGGGGGGTGGTTACCAGCTCCATTCCCTCATTTTGGTTTACCTATTTTACTTTGTCTTACAAAAAAATAAAACCTGTTTTTAAAAATTGAAAAAGAGAAACTGACATTTTGGAATCACATACATAATAGCTAATTATGAAGATACTGAGTTAGAAAACTTAACATATTTAACATGTTATGCTATTAGAAACATACCCTGTTCTTATAATATCTGAGGACTTAAAACAATCCCAAAGTAATACTAAATATTTCTAATTTGAACAATATAGAGTGTATGGGGTTAAATGAAACATATTTCATATAAATATACCAAACCTGAACTATAATACCTGCAAAGACTGTAACACAATATCACACATAAAAAGTTTAACATTTAGCTTGAACTAGAGCTTAAGAAAAATATTAGAACCCTTGAGCATTTCTACCGACTCTTAATGAGCCATCATACATAATTTAGTTTTTCAAATATATTGTACAATAAAGTAATTCCACAGAGACAGTAACCAGAGAATAGTGTAGAGTTCAGGATTGTTCTTAGTGCATGCCTGAAAGTAGTGCCACCTTTTCTAGTTTGTGGGACTCATTCGGGAAGTCATCACCAAAACAGAACCAACTTACTGTGCGTGAATGCGGCCTGGAAGCCCATGCCACTGCCTGAACCATCGGAGACGAATCTAATCCACAGAACATGCCCAACAATGGATGAATAATTGAGGGGGAGGACGTTTCCACAGTACCGTCCCACCAAGTGACCAGTGGCATTTCCTTCCCGGATCTCCACAAAATCTCTGCTACAGCCCTGAGAATCTTCCAGCTGGAATGCTCTGATTTGGAACAATAAGGAAAAAGACAATTTAGGGACATTCCATTGACAGAATAATTTTGGGGATGACCCTAAACCACATCACAGGCTGGGTTAACTTGTTCATTTTTTGAAAACTTTCTTTACCTTTAATCACAATATTTGAAGCTAACTAAAAAAAAAAAAAAAAAATGATTTCACTCAAATTTGTTGAAGTACCTGGTCAAGAGACACAAAGATAATACACTGCCTTTAGGAGTTTTCTTTCTAGGGGAAAAACTGGTCAAGAATATAGGCAAAACATACTATGAGGCAGAATATCCTAAATGTTGTTACAGCTCGTAAAGTGGTGCAAGAATTTTGAGGCAGAGGTGTCATATTTGATTGTGAGGCTCAGTAACAGCTTGATGGAGAGATTTTTTTTTTGAGATGAAAATGTAAATATTGGCTGAATTTAGGTGCAGAAATGGTGGATAGAGAATGCAGGTGAGCAATAGCACATATGCAGAAAAAGTCAGGGCATAGTTAGAAAATTGTTAAAGGTGTAGTTTGGTTGGAACTTTCAGCATGTTTAAGGAAAGATTAGAAGATATAGCTGGGGCAGGTTTGGGGCTAATTTTGGCAGACATTAAATGCCAATCAAAGGCACACGCACTTAATTTCTGGAAAGGTAGAAAAAATATGGCATGTATAATAACACAAACTAGTATTCAAGCCTGTTCTATTCTTCTTGTTTTACATTTTGCTATTATGATGATGTGGGAAAATGGAGGGTAGGAAGTAATATCTGTCATATAATGGTCATTAGTAACATATATAAAAAAATGTCTGTTACAAATAGGTACTAAATAAGTACTTTTAAAACTGCATTTTGATGCTCTAAAAACGTGGATATAATCAAGTATTTGTGTAAGGGTAGATAGAGGAATGACATAGAAGAAAAAGTCTAGAGAGAAATCCACAAATATAGTCAATCCAACTCAATCCAGTGTCACATACATAGAAACTATTTTAATATTTCTCATATAAGTAAACATAAAATTTAGAACCATAAAGCTCCTAGAAGAAAACATCAAAGAATATCTTTATAACCTTGAGATAGGCAAATATTTCTTAGAATGCAAAAGGCACTATATACAATATTTAAAAAATTAATAAATTTGACATCATCAAAAATATAAATTTCTCCTCATTAAATACATGAATAAAAAAATAAACAGGTAAGTCAGTAGGACAGATCATTACACAACATATATCTAACAAAGGGCTCAGATCTGGAATATAAAAGAAATTCTGACAAATAAGCAATGAAAAACAAATAGTCAAATAAAAAAATGGGCAGAAAAGAAAATACACACATACTTCATAAAAGATGATAAGTGAATAGCCAATGAGTATAAAAAATACATTCCATCATTAGTCATTAGAGCAATGCAAATTAAATATCACAATAAGGTATCATTTCACACCCATCAAAATAGCTAAAACAAACAAAAAAAATTAACAAGATCAAATGTTGCTAAGCATACAGAACAACTGGAAGTCTCCTCTATTCCTGGTAGGAATGTATATTAATAAAAAATTTTGAGTGGTTTGAATTATTTGGCAGTTTCTTATAAAAACACCCAATTAATACTCCAGAAATTCCACTCTTAGATTCCACTCTTATTTATCCAAGAGAAATAAAAACACATGACTATGATAGTATCCTAAATAGAATAGAATAGAATAGAATATCTTGCTACTCAAAAATAAAAAGACAAATCATGCAATTTAAAAATTGCAAAGGAACTAAATAGACATTTCTTCAAAGAAGATATATGAGTGGTCAATAAAAACATGAAAAGAGTTTATCATTAATTATTAGGGCAATGCCATCAAAACCACAGTGAGATAGCACTTCATACCCATTAAGATGGCTATTATTAAAAAATGGACAACAACAAGTATTAATGAAGACTTGGAGAAATTATAACTCTTGTTCATTGCTGATAAAAATATAAAACAGTGCAACCATGGTAGAAAAAAATTTGCAGATTCTTCAAAAAGTTAAACACAGAATTATCATATGATCTAGTAAATCCACTCCTAGGTATACACTCAAATGACATATAATTAAATATACCCCAAAATATATTTTTAAAATTATATACGTTGAAAATAAACTTCTATATATCACTGCTATGCACAGACCCAAAGGATATACAACTAAATATACCCAAAAGATATATTTAAAATATATACAAATATATCATATATATATGCAAATAAAGCTATATATAATATAGATAATATATATTATTATATATAATTTTGATAAACAAAGTAAAAAATATATAACTATATAGCTATATATAATACTACATTTTATATATACACATATACTCTATATTATTATTCAGCCTTAAAAAAAAAGAATGAAATTCTGATGTATGTTACAGCATTGATGAACCTTGAAAACATTATGCTAAGTAAAATAAGCTAGACACAAAAGGACACATATTGTATGAGTCCACTTATATGGGAAATTCATAAAGACAAAAAGTACAATAGAGGTTATTGGAGGCTGGAAGCAGAGGGAATGGGGAGTTATTATTTAATGAGCACAAAGTTTTTGATGGAAAAGCATTGGAAATAGCAGTAATAGCTGCAGAAAATAGTGAATGAAAGTAATGCCACTGAATTGTACAGATAAAAATGGGTAAAATGCTGATATTATGTAAATTTTGCCACATTAAAAAATTTTGAGGAATTTTGCCACAAACAAAAAATCTGTTTGAAGATATTGCAGTAAAGCATAATAACTAAATTAGTAATGTGTGCAGGCAGCAGAATATATATATAAATACACATATATGCAGTTTTTTGCTATATTAAATTTAATGGAATGGTGTATTACCAAAGTGAAGTTATCTATTGGAGACAATATGCAGGTTTGCACTTCAGAATAGACTCTGGGTGTGTACTTGGAAATCATCAGTATGCATTGTGATAATAGCTGAAAGCAAGGCTAGACTGGGGGTTTAGAAATAAAAAAATTTCTAACTTTTTTAGAAGCAGAAGCTTAGGGGACACTCATATTTTGAGTACAGTATAAGCAAGAAAAAACATTGAAAAGTAGGATACACACAAATTTAATGTCATACCACAGAAGCCAAGAGAAAATTAGATGAGGAGTGATGAAGAATGTCAAATAAGGTAAAGACCCAGGACACAGAGCAGGCTGTAGTATTTGGTTTCTCAAAATTAATTAGTAACTTTTACAGAAGCAGTTTCAGAGAGTCAACTACAGAATTCTTTTTAAGTGTATTGAGGGGTAAATTAGTGAATTACAATAATAGCAAGAACAAAATAATAATAAGATTTCTATAATATCCAACAATTAGAATATTAGCTCCCACAGATAGCTCCACTTGGGTGATACATGATCCTATTAAATTGAATGTAGGAAAAAACAACTCTCTACAGTTTTTCTTTTCCTTTGCCACTTAACATGTATAAAAACATATCGATATAGTTGCCCATAAATCAAGTCTCAGAAACTATTAAAGCTATTAAAAATCATGTTCTCTGACCACTATAGAATAAAATTAGAACACACCAACAAAGAGATAACAAAAAGATTCATGATTCGGACAAAAAACATCTTTCTATATAAACCAGGAGTTACATAGTTACCACAGGCAGAAAGAACAGGGATGCAGAGTGGTAAGGAAGGAAGGAGAAAGTACAGGGGAACAAAAAGAACAGATAAGAGCATTCTTAAGAAAAAGTCTTTTTATTTTGTTGACTTGTTTTCTTTGCTATAAAACAAACTTTTTAGTTTGATGTAGTCCCATTTGTTTGTTATTTTGTTTCCCTTGACCAAAGAGATATACCGGTAAAAATACTATTATATTAAGCAGGGGTCTCCAAACTTTTCAGCCCATGGACCGCATTAACTATCAAACAGCAGTTTGGGGGCCGACTACACACTCGAGGTCCAAATAAAAAAGTATCAAAACAGAGGTTGTTTTAATTATTTATTTATTTTATTCAGATAAAAAGGTCTCCATGGGCTGGATGAGAGGGCCTCGTGGGCCGCATCCAGCCTGCAGGCCGTAGTTTGGAGACCCCTGAATTATTAAGGGTAATATCTGAGAGTTTACTTCCTATATTTTCTTCTAGGAGTTTTACGGTTTGGGGTTACAATTAAGACTTTAATCTATATTGAGTTTATTCTTGTATATGTAAGAAAGTATTCCACTGTCTCTTTCTCTCTCTCTCTCTCCCTCTTCCCTCTCTTTTTCTTTCTTTTTTCTTTTTTGCATGTTTCTGTCGTGTTCCCAGCACCATTTATTGAAGAGACGGTATTTACCCCAATGTATATGCTTACTTCCTTTGTCATAGATTAAATGACCAAATAGGCACACATTTGTTTCTGGGTTCTCCATTCTGTTCCATTGATCTATGTGTATGTTTTGATGCCATTATCATGCTGCGCTGATAACTATAGCCTTGTAGTATAATTTCACATCAGGTAGCACAATATCTCCCATTTTCTTCTTTCTCAAAATTGCCATGGTTATTTGGGGTCTTGGTTGGTTCCATATACCGGTACATTTTAGTATTATTTTTTCTAGTTCTGTGAAAAATGCCATCAATATTTTGTTAAGGGTTGTACTGAATCTATAGATTGCTTTGGATAGTATGGACATTTTAGCTATATTAATTCTTCCTACCCATAAACATGGTATATATTTCAATAATGTTGTAAAGATTATGTAGGGTATCAGGTAGGAACTGGACTTATGGGATGGGGTCACTTCATAGATTATATAAATACCTACCCAGTGCACTGTCCCCCTGAAACTAATATAAAATAATGTTAATAATATTAATACTAATTAAATATATACATAGTCAAGGGATATACAACATAGGGAATATAGTCAATGGTTTTGTAATAACTATGTGAATTGTCAAATAGGTAGTAGACTTTGTGAGGGGTATATATGAATGCCTAATCATCATGTTGTTTTATACACCTGAAACTAATTTAAAAATATAGGAGCTGTCATGAAAGAAAATGAAAAATGAAAAGGTGTAGCTACAGCTAATCGTAATGGATTGTAACACTATTAGCACTGTAGGCAAGGAAAAATCTCCACCCCCTTTGTCAGCAACCATGACAAGTCTTACAAGGAAATCACTCCTCCAGAGGGGAAGGTATGGTCACAAAGACTCACCCTGGGAACATCTGCAGCCCCCCACCCCTGAATATGTCCCATCCTTGTTCAAATATCATCCTAAACTTCTTGTTTCTTCTAGGCAGTTGCCTTTTATCCCTGGCCTGCCCACTCCCATTATTTTGGGCATGTACTCTTTTCTTTAATAAATTCGCTGCTTGCTTGCCTTCGTTTTCCTGGCTCAGTCTGGTATATGTCCTAAAATTTCTTCCCAGGATGTTTACCAAGAAGCCTCCTTTTCCACTAACAAAATGAGAAATCATAATGGAAATTTGAATATATTTGGGACTGAATGAGAGTGAAAACATTATGTATTAAAACTGACAGGTGTAGTCAAAGTGATATTTAGAAGAAATTTATAGCCTTAAGTGCTTATAGTAGAAAATAAAAAATATGACAAAAAATGAACTAGGTGTCTATTCCCAGAAGTTATAAAAACAAAGCAGGGAAAATAACTCTTAAAGAAAGAAAAAGACGCAAAACAACTTCTAAAATTAATGAAATAGAAATGTAGAAAATACTGGAAAGATAAAAAAATATCTAAAGCCTTTTTTTGACAAGACTACTACAGTATAAATCTCTAATAAGACTGATGAAGAATAAGAGAGCTTTAATGAGAAATATTACTAATAACAAAAGGTCCTAATTCTTTTTTTTTAATTTATTTTATTGTTTTTGACAGAGAGAGAGAGAGAGAGAGAGATACAGAGAGATACAGAGACAGAGAGAGAACTGAACTGGGGGCACTCCCCAGTTCAGCATATGGGTCCGCACAGGCCGGGCCCAGGATTCGTTCCTCGGTCCCCGGCACTACAAAGTGAGTGCCTAACCCACTGAGCCATCCCGGCTTCCCCCCAAATTCTTGTAAGTATGAAGAAACCTATTAACATTGTGCCAATAAACTTGAACTCTTACAAAAATACAATATAACTAATTGAACAACAAAAAAAAGAAAAACTTGGAGAAGCCAGGATGGCTCAGCAGGATAAGCTTTCGCTTTGCAGCCCTGGGGACTGAGGATCGAATCCCAGCGCCGGCTTATGTGGACCCATATGCTGAACAGAGGTGTGCTTCCCATGCAGGAGGCCCCCAGTTCAGTTCTCGTCCCCCCAGTTTGGTCCCTGGCTCAAGGAGGCATACCTCCCATGCAGGAGGACCCCAGCCCAGTTCTGGCCCTGCATGGTTCCCCATCCACCTGTGTGGAACAAAACCATGTTGAAATCTGATGACGTACACCTATGGAGACTGCCCTAGGCCCTCCCCCTTCTCTCTGTCTCTGCCTCTGTCAAAAACAATAAAATAAATCTTAAAAAAAAAAAGAAAAAGCTAGCACCATTCAATCAATGAAAGTCAGTATTAACAACTGCTCACAGATAGATTAAATAATCTGAGCCTAGATTATTTAATAGGGGAATTCAATCAAAGTATCAATAAATCAGTACTTCCACCCCAATCTTATGCAAACTGTAACAAAAAGAAAAGAGGGGACAGACTCCAACACATTTAATGAGATTAGTATAACATTGAGAGTAAAACCACTCAGGAAGATCAAAGAAAGAAAAAGTTTAGGTCAACCTTCCTTACCAATATAAATGAAAAATTGTACATGAACTACTAGTAAAATGAATCCATCAAATTCTCAAACACATAAATCTTAACCAAGCTGAACTCACAATGGTTTAAGATTAGAAGATATATTATAACAACGCAACAAACACATAGATTAAGAGTGAAAAATAGATGCAAAAATATATTAAGATGGAATCAGTGAAAATAGCAGAAAAACATCTGATAAATCTCAACATCCATTCATTATAAAAACTCTTAGAAAATTCAAAATAAAAGGAAATTTTCTTAATTGGATGAGAAATACCTACCCAAACCTACAGCAAATGCAGCTAAAAATTGTAAAATCTTTGCTTTAATTTGTTAAAAACACAATGGAATCTGCTCTCATTACTTTGTTCTGTATTCCACTGAAGGGTTTCCAGGGCAATAAGACAAAGAAAGGGGGAACAGGCTGCATGGATTGGAAAAGAGCTATAAGTGGTAACTCAAGAGAGCTCGCTCATTCTTAAATATTTACTGAGCACCTTGATGAGTCAGTCCCACCCTCTTCTAGGCACTGGGTATCGATACCATGACAAAACGTTTTGTCATTCTAAATAATAAAATAGTTATTAGATAAGATAATATACCAGCATACAGAAATTTAGAAACTGTAGCTTAGTCAACAAATATTTGACACTTTTCTGACAGATACTGTCATGGGGATTAGGAACAATGAACAGATGATATCCCTTCCTTACGGGAATTTATAGTCTAGTGGGGTCTCCAAACTACGGCCTGCGGGCCGGATGTGAACCACGAGGCCCTCTCATCCGACCTGTGGAGACCTTTTTCTCTGAATAAAATAATATTAAATAAATAATTAAAAACAACATCTATGTTTTGATTCTTTTTTATTTGGACCTCGAGTGTGTAGTCGGCCCCCAAACTGCTGTTTGATAGTTAATGCGGCCTGCGGACTGAAAAGCTTGGAGACCCCTACTCTAGAAGGAGAGATAGACAAATAAATAGATATATTAATGAGGCAGTAAGAAATTCTAAGTGAAAAAAATAAAGTCATTAAGGAGGGGTTACTTTAGGTAAGTTGGACAGGTTACATTTATAGTTTTTAAATGGATATCATTTTCAATAGCAATAAAAAATAAGGTGCCTAGGAATAAATATAGCAATATATCTCTAAGACTTTTATGAAAAAAAATAAAATTTTAGTGAAGGACATAAAAGAAGCCTGAAATAAATGGAGACATATTTCAAGTTAACACTATGAAGTCAATATTCTCCCAAAACTAATTTATAAATAAAATTCAATGCAATTCCAGTAAAATAAAGTATGACTGACCCCATTTATGTAAGATGTAAGACAGAGTGCAATGCTATGTAGTGAGTATGGATATATACACAGTATACATATATATATGTTTATGTACAAGGGCTGCCCAGTAAGTATCCAGCCAAGTAATATAAAGAGTAGAGTCATTTATGGCTTGATTTGGGGGGGGGGGAGCCCTCATATATATTATATATGTATGTACATATAGTAAAATTAAACACAAAAGCCATTTGTGGAAGTGACACAGATAAAATTCAAAATATGGGTTACCTCTGTGACAAGAATGTAAAGGGATGTGGACGGGGAACTTTTGCTGCTTTATGACACTTTATTTATTTAAAGTCAGTCTTTAAAGAAAAAGTAAAGGGAACACATAATGCAACATATAGACGATGTACTATAAAACTGTACACCTGGGACCTATGTAATTTTTACTAACCAATGTCACCCCAATAAAAGTTAACAATTAAAAAAAAAGAGAGAGAGGTTGGCACATAGAAAGTTCTCAATAAAATCTAGGTTATCACTTAAAAAAAAAGGAAAGAAAGTGAATGCAAACTATTCTTTTTTCAAAAGTCATAGGAGGAAGTTCTTGCTGAGAAGAAGGACAAGACAAAGAGAAGAATCAAGTAATAAGACTATAGAAAAGAAACTGTTGGAAAGGAAAACAAAAAAAATGTCTTGATAATAGAAAGGGTACTTCTGTGTCATGCATATTTTTCAATCATTGCTCAACATTGTATGCTGCAGGATTTCCCATGATGATGAGTGTAGTGCTCTCCTGGGGATCTATGTCAGCTGACGGATTAGGATGCTTAAGGCACAGACAACCAGCCTGGGGACTCTGGCCCCTCAAACCCCATGGCGAGATCAGTGTATCAGGCACGCCTCTGAGCAGTCCCTGCCATTCAGAACATTGGAGAATCAGCTTCTCAAAGTAGATACTAGCATTCTTCGTAGATCTCTAGCCAGACAAATGGTGAGAAGTGGCTCTCCTAATCCTATCGAGGTGGGTAACCACAGTACAGATATTCTGGATGTATGTTCTGGAGATCGTTCTAACAGCAAGCTATGACTGATAATCAAGTAGCAAAAGTTATCAGGAAATGCCCACATCAGGCTCAATGGACTATGCACTTGCCTTTTGTCTTCCTTGACATTTCTATTTTTTATAGTAAAAAAAATTTATACTGACAATCATTTCTGGCTAGGAATTGTTCTGAATCCATCTTTAGGATGGTTGCCAATCTTGGCATTTAAATTTAGACTCAGTGTTACAGCCCATAATAGTATCAACAACACCGTGAAATATGCTAAAGTTGTTTCCTTCTGCTTGGGGGCGGGGGGAGATCATTTTTCTCAGTAGGTGATAACATGAAATCACCTCTAAACCCTTCTACTCAAAAGTGTAGCATGCAACATCACCTGAGATCCTATGTGAAATATAGAATCATGCCCCACCAACCATATGAATCAGAATGCGGATTTTAGCAAGATCTCAGGTGATCAGCATGTACATTGAAGTTTAGTCCAATAGTCCAGAGGATTACAAAGAGCAGGTCTTTTCTGTTTTAGTACCACCAGACTGGTACAGTACAGAGCTCAATGGCAGAAAAGACAGTTTATTATAAATGATGGTAGAATGATACCTCTAAGAAGCAAAGTAAATCTCTGAAAAAGCTAATGGTTCCTAGAAGTCTTTGTTGTAGATCAGTCCATTTTGGAAGCAAATCTCCCCTGTTTTCAAACACTGTGGCTACGACCTGTTAGTAAAAATATGATGTGGAACAAAAATAGTATAATCACTGTTTCTCATTATCTCATATTGATCCTTGAATCAAGATCAATCATTTTCTAAAAGCACTATGCAAGCATAAAATATATTGTCTGCTAATTCCTTTACCAAAAAAAATTCCCTTTTAGTTTTTCTTTCTCTCCCTCCTTTTTGTTGCAGATTCAATCATCATTTCTCCAGTTTTTCTCCTTACTCAATTTCACCGCAGTGTCCACAATCCAAATCCTATGTTTTAGAACTTGACATATTCCATATGCTCCTAATATGCCTCTCACACACCCCAGAGAAATGTTTCCAAGCACCCATCTGGATGTAGTTTAGACCATGGCAGAAATAACTCACAGGCCGTGCCATAAAAACCTTCTCATTATCATCTACATAAAGAGGAACATCGTGCATGTTACAAAATTTATTTTAAAAATAAAACTCAAGCAAGTAATATAAAATAATACAAATTAACTTCTTATGTGCAAGGAAGGAAAAGGCTAAGTGATTAAGATTTGTCAAACATTAGAACTTTAGTGTCCCTAAAACAGTAAAATACATGAAACTTGCTTTTGTGTTTATCTTCTACCTTCTAAAGGGAGAGCCCAGTGTTATCCAATTGGATTTAACAGTGAACTGCCACACAAGATACTTTAGAAATGGTAACATGAGAGGACTGAACATTCATTGAACATCTGGTATGCATCAGCTTTGTGCTATACATTTTAAATTTGACATTTTTAATCTTAACAGTGGCCCTATATGTATATATGTAAATGATTATCCACTATAGATGAAATTAATCTCTTTAGATTTTCAATAAATAGCTTCTTGACATTAAATTTTTAGTAACCCATCAAGAAACAGGATCTTATCAGTCTTAAATATTCCTAATGCCTGGGCCCAGTTCCTGGCTACAACTGAATGTCCACTGAGTAGACACCCAGAGGAAAAAGAACAAGAGTAGCTCTTTTATTTGGCAAAAGAGGCCTAGTAACCATGAGTAGGACTTTGGCCTTTATCATAAGGATAATGATCATGTTTCATTAGTCATTATATATAAGCATCTAACATGGGAGTAACATGAGCTGACTGTGCGCCTAGCACATAGTAGGGATTTGATGATTATATGTTGAATAAGAGACATATGTAAGGTAAAAATTATATATGTATATATCTCTTTCCATACAGAACTTTGTGCTTTTAGTAAAGACAAAAGCAAACAAAAACCTCTTGGTGATACCGCAACTTAAACTTGCATTGCCTTCTAGGTACTCAGAGGGTGTCTTTGTTTGAACATAATGTCACTTTTACCCAGAAGTCACTTTCAGATTGATTGACCGAAAAAAAAGCTACCTGAGATATCTGAATGTGGTCCACAAATTTATAGGACTTGGGGAAGCCGGGATGGCTCATTGGGTTGAGAGCTTGCTTTGCAGCCCCAGGGACTGAGGATCGAGTCCTGGCCCCAGCCCGTGCGGACCCATATGCTGAACTGGGGTATGATTTCTATGCAGGAGGCCCTCAGTCCAGTTCTCATCCCCCGGTTCGGCCCCTGGTTCAAGGGAGTGTGCCTCCCATGTGGGAGGCCCCCAACCCAGTTCCCACCCTGCATGGGAACAAAACCATGTCAAAAACCAATGACATACAACTATGGAGACTGCTCTGGGCCCTCCCCCTTATCTCTGTCAAAGACAATAAAATAAATCTTTTAAAAAAAATTTATAGGACTGGTCTCTCTTTTAATCTGTTTTTGATACATCGAATGGCCTATAAAAGAGAAGGAACAGATGTTTTGAATAAATAGGCCAAGTGGCCTCAAAACAATCCTCTTCTCTCAACAATAAGTAACTTACTATAATCTCTTCAAAAACAAAATTAGTAATTCCAACCAAAGCCTGACTATATGTGTAATATAATGTAATAAATAACTTTTAATTAAAAATGTCAATTGAAGTACCCATGTCTTATAATTCAATGTTTGTTAAGCATCCATTACCAGTGTGTGTCATACCACAGGTAGCTTTCCACTAATGATTAAAAAGCCCCATTTCACTTAGAAGTAGGTGTGCTTTTTACCATCTACTTCTAGAAAATACATTATTGTTGTTTAATATAATCAAAGACCATTCAGAACATGGTAGAATGCTATGGTTAATTCCATACCCATAGTCCATATTTGAAAAGTCTTTTAGGTCCATGAGGATCATGAGAGTGATTTTTACAAATCATTCACTAAGTTCCCCTCCCCCAAAAAACTTACCAAATCATTCATCTGGTAGAAGTGGAAGGAAAAATGCAGTGGGGGTAAAGAACAAGATAAGGTATATAAATGGATAAGAAGTCATAATTGAGAGGGGGTTCAGCTAGAAGAAAGAATATCGGTATTCTTTGGAAGAATTTAAATGTTTCTAATTTTAAAATAGAAAGATAAATTTACCATTCACTGAAAATGAGCACTCCACAAATTAATGCTCCAGCATGTACTTGTATAATAAGCAAAATTCTGGAGCCCTTCTCAAAAGAATTTTAGTGCTATTTATAAGCCAAACTATGACTGAAATAGAGGAAATCTGGAAACAAACTTCCTAAAGTTCCCGTGGTATTCTCTAACAGCTGCTTGGACACATATGCTGTTAGTTGTCCATCCTATTAGTAACGGTGCTTCCTTCCTGCAGATTCACTGAAACAATAAACCATAAAAAAAGTGTTTACATAAAAGACAGCTGGAGCTGGTTGCCAGGGGAACTGACAATGTTCCAGACACATTCCACATTAGAGGGATAAACTTCCGGGTAGCCGGGGCTGTCGAAGGTGCCTTCAGCCATGTGGAAGGTTCCACCACAAGCTGGAAGGAGAGAGAAACAAAGTGAGTGCCAGAGCAAAGAGCAAATACACAACACCACAAGATAAAGGAGAAAGCACTGCAGGACCCACCAACGGTATCAAAGAATACCCTATTTCTAGTTCACATTTTTAAAAAATGCCTGTCCTATAAAATAAGGAAAACATTTTGAAAACTGAAAAGTAGAAGCCACAGGGTATGGTAGATCAGAAGAAATCTCTGTAGTTCTTTTTCTAAAAGTCTTTTCTCCCTGTGAACTATAACTTCACGTAATAAAAGAGTTGTTTTCATCCTATAACCCACTCGGTATTTCTAACCAGGATGATTTTCAACCTTGGCAGTATTCCGGCTTTTCCCTCTCAGAACACTGAAACACACACACACACACACACACACACACACACACACACACACATTCTAGGTGTGTAAGGCTTTTAAATGCTAATAACCAGGGAGCTGAAAGCTTACAAATAGCACTTTTCTGGCTAAGAGACACAGAACTGGGTGGCTCCTATTCCCCCTCCTACCCACATGCTGCCACTCATCCAACCATCAGTGACAGCACCCACATCCTGAGCCCAAATGCATGGCCAGGGAGACCAGAATAGAGCAGCTGTCCATCCATAAGACATGTCATCGGACATTGTCAATCAGGGGCTACCTTAATGAACATGTCATGGAGGAGAACACCAGCACACTGATAGCAAGTCATTCAAGGTCATTCCAACCAATTCTTCCCACTCCCAGAGTTCCCTCTTAGCAGCCTTAGTCACAACAGCCAAGGCATGGAAACACTCTAAGTGCCCATCAGTGGATGAACAGATAAAGATGGACACAGTTCACTACTGCTGAAATTCACAAGTGTGTTAACCTGATTTGGAAGAAGGTACAGTTAGTCTCAGGGGTGATCTCAGGAAACTAGCTTCCAATTCTAAAGGTAAGAGTCCCAAACAACAAACCAAGGATCTTGCCCGCTTAAGCTAGTAGCGCCATCTGCTAACATGTCTCACCTGAGGATGATGCAGCATATGTAGCATGAAAACCATCAAAGTTCCTACTGGAATCAGAGATGAACCTCAGCATCAGAACACTGCTGAAGGAAGTGATGGGGTGGGGCACGGTGGCACCACAATAGCGGCCTAAATAATGAAAATAATGACGAGAATGAACAATGACATGGAATAGGCCACTATTTCTAGTAAACATGTATCACAAGAATCACACAAGAGACCAAAGTAAACAGAATAAATCACTCTTATGAGAAGCATTTAAATCTGGGTCAACCTTTGAGACAATGCCCGAGAATTAAAAATAAACTATAGGGGAAGCCGGGATGGCTCAGTGGGTTAAGCGCTCACTTTGAGCCCTGGGGACTGAGGATCAAGTTCCGGACCCGACCCGTGCAGACCATATGCTGAACTGGGGAGAGCCCCCAGGTCGGTTCTCACCAGGGTGAGACCCTAGCCCAGTTCCTGGCCTGTGTAGCCCCACACCCACCTGTGAAACGAAACTGTGGAAAAACCAATGATGTTCAACTATGGAAACTGTTCTGGGCCCACCCCCTTCTCTCTGTCTCTGTATCTGTCTCTCTCTCTCTCTCTGTCAAAAACAATAAAAATAAATCTTTTAAAATAAACGATAGATACAAGCACAGGAGATATGACTTATAAACATGATAAAGCACACTAGGAGGAGACAAGAAAAATATAGATAACCTGGCTTCAAATGTAACTAATGCTAAATTCTCTAGCACAGTAGAAACCTACACAGACAAACATACTAATATTTAAAAGCAAAGTAGTACAGCAGAGAAAAGTATGGCTGCTAGAACCAGAATATCTGAATTCCATGCCTAGCTCAGCCATTTACTAGCTACCTGACCCGGGCAAGTTACCTAAGTTCTCTGTGCCTCCGTTTCCCCACTTGAGAAATGAGAATATCAATAACAGTGAAACCGATATCATAAAAGTATGAGGATTAATTGAGTTACTATTTGTTAATTTCTTAGACTAGTGGTCCGTATAAGGGGAGATCTATATAAGAGTTTGTTAAATAACAAGCCCTCATCCTTGGTCAAATACTTATAAATATTAATAAAAATCACTAGCATTGCTCACTATTGTCTCAGGCACAGTTTTGGGCACTGGAAATAAAGCAATGAGCAACCCAAAGTCCCATCCCTAAGGGAGCGCATCTTCTCATACAGGAAGAGATACTCAAATACGAGTAACTCACAAGGAAAGTTTAAATGACCTGAGATTATTTTGCTTGTGGACATTTCGGAAACTACATAGCAGCAATGTTTTGTTTTACTCAGATGTCTTACAAACTGAATTCCAGATTATTTATTTATTTACAATTATTTTGTTGTTTCCACTGTGGACAAAACCAGGAAAAACAATGTTCAATTTCAATATAAGAATCATGGACAAATATTCATAATAAATCTCTCACAGAATACTATCAAACACTGGGGTAGACTACATTTCACTACTATCTAAACTGGCTGCAACTTTTAAATTAAAAAGAAAACAAAATTATTAACATCCTTGCATATGAACAAGATACAGTAAGTTTCTTGAGTGCCCCCCCACCCCCGCCACATTAGATTCTGCTTTCTTACCCCCTCATTATTTTTATTTGGTTTATGCTGCATTTTTGTGTTTATTGGAAACATTCTAGCCTTGAATGACAGCATACACATATGTAAAACTATAATAAAACACAGTCAAGATCACAGAAGTAAATGAGTGAACTTTGCAGTACCTCGAAGGGGCGCATCATCATAACTGCCATCCAAAACTTCTAAGAAGTCATGTGTACACGTCGCACTGCTTTCAAGTTCGAAGTGGGTAAAGGAGAGGGTAATATGATTGACTATAAGAAAAAGGAGAAGACTACTTAATAAAGTACTGGCAAGCAAAATATACAGGGGAGAAATTTTACCTCTGATGACTTCATCTGTGGGTTCTTCACCATGGAAGAAATGAAATTTGGCAGATTCGTACAGGGGTTGAGTGGATGAAGATGGAAAGTGACAACCACTCTGCTAAAAAGTTTGAAGAGTAACAGAACTGTTGTTTTGGAATATGCCTGTGGGTAGGTTCACACTATGAAAAGCTTTGAATTACTTGCAGAACTGCCAGTGCCTGGGTGTAGTTTTCTTTTGTTATTCTTCCAAGGTCCCTAGTCTTCAAAATAGGATCTTTCCTTGTTGCTGTCTTTGAACCAGTGGGATCTTTCACCTGAATGCTTTATAACTCACTAGGAAATATCCTTAGGTACAGAACTGCTCGGCTCAAGGCAGGGGCCTCTTTACCTAAGTAAGGCTCTGTCTCTGATGGGCTGACAATTCTCTTTGGGGCTCCATGCACCCCAGTTGAAATTGGCTCAGGATAAAATCACCAACCTCCAAATCATAGGTATGTCAGTGAAGATATCCATTTGTTAACTCTTATCATCCCTAGGGATTGTGTTAGGGGTGTCAAGAGTTAATAAATAGATATCTTTAGGAATATCTAAATGAAACTCTTCAGGTTTTCAGAGTAGCTAATGGGGCTTCATTAATTTAAGTGACTTGCCTAATATCACACAAGTCATTAATTATAGAGTGGAGTCAAGAACTTAATACCTTTCTCACAGTATGTCTGAAATCATAAGTTTTTCTGAAAAACCTCAAGGGCAGAGCTCATCTGAAATAAGATCCATAATGGCTCCAGGGTCACCATCTTTGCAGCCATTTAGCTTGAGTCCTTAATGGTCTTCTCATTTCCTTGGTTTGTAAAATGTGGACAGTAATCCTCACTATCAGATTGTTACCAGTTCAGAAACTAAGATTCTAAGCTTCCGAAAACAAAATAATGTAAAAACTGATTGTTTCTTCCAGATCAATGCTGATTTCTTTTTATTTGCATTGCAGAAAAGACCAGGTTTTATAATTAGCTTCCACTTTGATTAAAAATCAATAAGCTCATGGCATTGCTTCACAAACTATGAATTGTTAATTTTCCAATCTATGCTTCAATTAGCAATTGTTTCGTGCATCAACAGCACTCAAAGCATATGTGTCAAAACTGTTATCTATTCATTATTTTTAGTTATCTCCAATCTCACATGCCTGTCAATACAGCAAAGTTATAGAGTCCCCCCCCGCCCCGCCCCCTTAGCTAGGCCTTAAAACATAAAACAAATTTTAAATTAAGAATAAAAAGTAAAAATTATGTCACTATCAGATTCCAAAAGGCTTGTTCTCACGCACATCAGAAATTTGGACTTCCAAAAAAGGAAGAGGAAGGCCATCAATTGTTACCAACAAGAAGATAAGAACATTAGTCATAAACAGACTTTCCCATGGACACCATCCATCCTGGATTCTGTTTTTGTTTTTCTTTTTTGTTACTTACATGGAGGTTGAGCTTGAATTATCCAGCTGCAGTTCTGATAGTTTGGGTACTTGGCAGGGAACAATGGAGAGGATATCGTATCAAATGAGTTGGTGAAGAGGTAGCCACCACAAGCTGAAGAATACACAAGCACACACACGTCACATACTTCTGATTTACACTGACTGTGCAAAGCAATTATTTGATGAACAAAAACATAACTGAGTTTTCCTTATTTCTGAAATGCAGGTCAAGGAAGTACTCTGAAAAGGAAACTGCACATAAACCATGAGAAACTGGGAACACACTGTAAATTTATAACAATATTCTTCAATTACAGGAAGTAGGATAGTGACACAGAACAACAGATTAAATGGCTATGAATTGCCTGAGTCATTCAAATAAAACTCTGGCATTGATTCACTTACTCTGGCTACTCATAAATTATAGGTATAGAAATAATATCTTCATGGACTTCTTTCTCTCGGAAACTCGACACACAATCGAACAAGACTTCATAAGGATGGTTGTGGATTACCAGAGATGGACCAGGTTCTACGGGAGCTCAGAAGACAGTCTAGTGCCAGTGAGAGTGTAAGAGGCATCTCCCAGAGGAGCCAGTGGCTGCAGGAGGAAGTGAGGGTGTGGAAGAATAGTGTGGGGGAAGGAGCAGAGCCTGAGCAAAACACAGAGGAGGGTAAGAACTACGTCTATACAGGCTGGCTGAAGCGGGGGCCACTTTGGGGCTGTTGAAGGTGATGCTGGAAAAAAGACCAGGGCAGGTTCCTGGGCCCTTGAGTAAGATGTGAGGAACTCAGACTCATTCCCTACATGTCATGGGGCCATGACAGATACTGGGGTTCTCAAGGGCATGATCAGAATGGGGCTTTTGTGAGTTGACTTTGAAGGAAGATGGAGAAAAGGTGGGTGAGACTGAGGAGATTGAGGAGGCTGTTATAAGAGTGCAAGAGAAAACCCACTGGGGACTTTTATTCTTACTCTGATGGAAAGTATAAGTGATTAATTAGAAAACTGGAGAAACTGTTCTTTCTTTGAAACTGCACAGAGTGATTGAGGTATGCAGTCTATCTTGCTCCAGTGACAGTGTGTCTTAGAGGAGGCCTCGATCCGGAAGCTATCACTGACCAGGACTCTTTACTACAGAATATAGCAAGGTCACTGAAACTGACTACATAACTAAACAGGCTAAACGCATTTGAAAACACAAGGGTCATCTGAATAAAAATCAGAGGCATAATGAAGCGGACTCACGACCCTTCAAGTTCAGGATTCCTTCTCTTGGCAGTGGGATTGAGGGTTAAGCTCTAAGAATAACCAGATATAAGGCAATGTGTGAAAAGGTCTAGTAAGAAGAACTGAGAAGTGGTGATTTAAGGAAATAATGGAAAACAACATTGATTCTGCTGGTGGACAATGCCAGGTTTCAGAAATACCTTGAGGGTTAGAATCTGACTATATTACAAGCAAGTCTTGTCATTTATAATGGTGTATCTCCTCCTAGTGCAAAACCTTGGATAAATTTATTATGAATAAGTGAATTTGGATACCTTTTTACTTTTTATCACATCTCCAGTAGTAACACTACTTTTAAGTATGATACTGAAAATTTGTTTCAGAGCTACAGAGCTCCAAAGGAAGTTATCACCATCTAAGTTAGACAATGGTAAACTGAAAGGATCAACAATTGGAATAATGGCAAATCATAGTTTTTGGGTTCTATTTAAATTGTTGCCTAAGTACAAAGCTGGGCTCCATTTCTAAGGGCTGGTCTCATTTTATTACAGCACCCAGAGGGGCACTTAAGAGCAGATGGTCCATGCTTCAGGGAGACCCAGATGGTACTCGCCTTGCGTGAAATGTGCTCGGAAGCCTCTGCTAGATCTGGAGGGGCCAGACTGAAATCGCACAAAGAGGCTGTTTCCCGAAGAGGTGATGGGGTTGCTCAGCTGCTGTCTTCCACACACATGGGCCAGGCGTGGTGTTACGGCACTTAAACCATCATATGCCTACGAAGAAAGACAACAGGGAC